>JABUQX010061100.1:27500-52500 GCA_015478945.1 Trachelipus rathkii | reverse complement strand
AAGGGTTCGGAGGGTGTTAAGTTTCCGTTGAGTTGATGAGGTGATTTGGTCTATATGAGGGGAGAATGTTAAGTGTGTGTCATAGGTAAGTCCTAATATTTTTGGGGTTTTGTTTAGGGGGAGGGGATTGTTGTTCAGGAAAACTATTGGGTGGAGTGATGATTGGTGGCGGTCGGTGGTTAGGAGGGTGATGGAGGATTTGAGGGGGAGGCGGTCATTCTGTTGGGTAACCAGGTTTCTATTGTTTGTAAGTATTCTTGGAGGTGTGAAAGAGGTGCTTTATATTTATGTCTTGGATGTTGGGAAATAGAGGCTGATATCATCTGCGTATGTGATGAGTTTGGTGGATTGGTGAGTAGGGATGGGTAGGTCTGCTGTGAAAAGATTGAAGAGGAATGGAGAGAAAATGGCGCCCTGTGGGACACTGTTTTGTAATTTAATGGGGAGAGATTGATTTTGTGGAGAACTTTGGCAAAAGAACGGTTGAGTGAGAAAATTAAAAAGCTTATTTTGTTATTTTCCCTAATTGGGATTGAAGGTTTTTTGAATAAGAATAGATAATAGGGACAGTGTCAAAGGCTTTGTTTGATGTCGATTGCTGTAAAAGTGGATTATGGGATGAGGATTGGTTCAAGCTATTGATGCCGATGTGTTGGGTAAGGGAGGTAAGGGCTGTAGTTGTGGAGAGGTTGCTTTTGAAGCCATGTTGGAAATCTGGGAGGGTGATGAGAGTGTAGATTTTGTTTAATATTAGTTTCTCCAGCAGTTTACTGATGGAGGAGAAGAGAGAAAATTGGGCAGTAAGAGGAGGGGAGTTGGGGTCTTTTTAAGTTTGAGTTTTGGGAGTATGAATGCTTGTTTCCAGATTGTTATATAATTAAGTTGCCAGGATTTGTTGAAGATTTCTGTGATAAGGAGAAGTGCTTTTTCACCAAGGTGTTTTAAATGTAGGTTAGAGATTGAATTTGGTCCTGTAGCTGGTGAGTTTTTAAGGGTTTTGATGGTTTCTGATATCCTTTCAGTTGTAAAAGGGGTGGGGGGTTGTGGTCTGAGGGGAGTTTTCTGATTTGTTTTTGTTTTTCCTGTGTGTTTTTCTGTTATTGGGGTGGGTTGGTTTGTGAGAAATGTTAGCATAATGTTTTTCTAGTTTTTTTGATTATTTGTTTTTTTTTTTTTTTTTTTTTGGAGAAGGAGGAGTTGTATCAGGAGTAAGGAGGGGTTGTTTCGAGTTATTTAGTGTTTTGATGACTTGCCAGGTTTCTTATTATCAATGTGTGAGATGTTACGGATTGAGGCGTATTCTGAAAACTTACTGGTGGTGTTGGTGGTTATAAGGTTGTTGATTTGGGTATTGAGGTTTGTTATTTGGTTAGTGATGTGTGGGGTATATGGTCAAAGTTTTCGAAGCAAGTTTCTTTGTTTAATGAGTTGGCTGATTTCAGAGGATAGTTTGGGATTATAAGATTTTCTGTGGCCTTTGGGTATGGATAGGTTAGCTGATTGGTGATTAAGTTATTTAATTGAATAATGGAGGTGTGTAGAGATGTTGTGTCATGGATTGGTGTGGGGTTAATATGGGTTTCAATATGGTCAGTGAATGCTGGCCAGTTAGCTTTTTTGTAGTTGGTGTATGTAGTGATCTTTTTTTTGTATATATATATATATATATATATATATATATATATATATATATATATATATATATATATATATATATATATATATATATATATATAACTATATATATATATATACCGTATATATATATATATATATATCTAATATATATATATATAACTCATATACTATATACCCGATATCTCATATATAACTGCCGGTGTATATATATATATATATAGCAATAACTCTTTGCTATATATATATAACATATGTATATATATATATATATATAACCTTAATAACTTTATATATATATAACATATGTATATATATATATATATATATATATATATATATATATATATATATATATATATATATATATATATATATATATATAATAAATATATACAATCGTTTTATATATATATAACTTATCATATATATATAATATATATCAACCATAATATATATATATATATAAAATTGTCATAAGAACTTACCATCGTTTTATAAGGTCAATTGAGGTGATTAAAAATATTTTCATTGCTGACTTCTGTGCTGAGATCTTGGTTTGCGGTGTTACAGAGACTTTTTTTTTTATTCCCTTTTATTTTCGTTCACTTAAAGTCTTCGTTTTTTTATTATTTCTAATACTTATATAAGCTTAAACTGGATACATATTCATGTTCTTAATTTTCTTATTACTTATTCTAATGATGTTAACCCCAAAGTTTTTTTTTATAAAATATAATACATAGAAAATAACTACTATCTCATTTCGGAAAGTTTTTGCTCAGTTTTCAAGATCATCTCCATCCGACACGTTTTACGAATGAGTCGTTATCGAGAATTTTGATGCGCAGGGTGCACTGGCAACCTAGAAACCTAGAATTTTGAAAACTGGTGCGTCTCTTGTCAAACCTGAAGAATTCATCCACGCCAACGGGTTGATCCGGCACAGAAGCGATAGGTAAAGATTGCATGCCAAGGTACAAAAATTTATTTATTTTATTAACCTGCACTTAAACTTTCATTAAACAAACATAATACTGTAGGCATCTGCAAACCTACAGCCACAAACCTACGGCAATCCAACTTTTAAAAACTATTGCCCCGTTCACCATTAAAAAGACCATCACAAGATAGTAAGTGATGCCAGTCTTAACTTCTCCATCCAGAAACATTTAATATGATGAAAAAAAACGTCACCCAATCATAAAATGCAATTAAGGCATTTCCACAAAACCGAGTTTATTACTCAAAAATCACCTTCCTTCGAGCCAAATTGTACCGCTCGCACTTCATGTTACTATAGGAAACGAGTCCTAACTTACGCTTCCCATTCTTATGGAAGTTTTCCATGCAATCAAGGTCCACCAGAAGACTTACAGTTTTTCGAATGGAACTCCAATTCCCAAAATAAACGAAGAACCAAGACACTCTTCACCCATTTCTCCAATCATGAAGATTCCTCTCAAGAGTGGAGAAATTCCCCAACCATTAAAGAGTTTATTGCATGGTGGATTGCCCGAGAGCTCACCAGAAATTTCATCACCAGGCTTACCAGACAAGGTCAAGCCCCAAACTACCACAACTATGGAGGAAACCGATGAGCATCCGACGCTCTCATGCCTTCTCCCCTGAGAAAATTTGAGAACTCCTACAACAATTCGGAAACCACAGAATCATTTTTCGAAAAGAGCCAGTCCAATTCTGACTTCCCCTAACAAATCAGTGATTTCCCTAGTGTTTCTCAACTTATATCCTCTCCTCCACCTCCTTCCTTTAATAAGTGTATTAAAAATTGTAACGATTCATCCTCCGAGTCTAGTGTAATAGTGAAAGAAAGTATTCCTAATAATTTATTTAACGAAAATTTAAATAGGCATAAAATTTCATTTATTAAACTTGGAAAATTTACCAATATGAATCACTCCCTCAGAGATGATAATGTTTTTCAAACAAATGCTACGTTAGGTACACTAAATATAAAGGATAGGCCGGATACTGTGAAAGCATGGATCGAGGGTCCTAGTAACTTTAGCGGTATCTGAGGTTGTGCCAATGTTCACGTTGACACTAACTTATTTAGCTCCCAAAACACCTTTAGCATAGATACACAAGTTAATGGGCTAAATCCTAATAGTGAAAATTATGTATATAATTGTTGTGTTACCACCAACGTTTTTACACCTAAAACTTTTGATAGTTTGGCTAATGACCAATTAGCCCAACACGAAAATGTTAAAAATATTGTGGGAAATGATGTAAATAATTTTAAGGAAAAACAGAGGGTTAATTCTAATCCTAACACTTGTTCTGATACAAAAAACATATGTATATTAAATGATGTTTTTCTTACACCATCTCCTCTCCCACATTCAGTAGATAGTACTCCTACTATGCTTACCTTACCTCTGCAACCTTTACCTAACATTCTACCTAACACTATGTTTACCACTATAACTACTACCACTAGACCTAACACTATGTTTACCTCTATAACTACTCCTACCACTAGACCTAACACTATGTTTACCACTATAACTACTACTACTGCTAGATCTAACACTATGTTTACTACTATAAATACTCCTAACACTATGCCTAACACTATGTTTACTACCATAACTACTCCTACCACTATGCCTAACTCCATACTTACTACTATAACTACTCCTAACACTATGCCTAACTCCATACTTACTACCATAACTACTCCTAACACTTTACCTAACTCCATGCTTACTACTATAGCTACGCCTAACAACTTCCAAAATGCTATACCTACGCCTAACAACTCAAAATGCTTTACCTATGCCTAACAACTTCCAAAATGCTATACCTACGCCTAACAATTCTCAAAAATGCTTTACCTACACCTAACAATTTCCAAAATACTATAGCTATACCTAAAGATTCTCAAAATGCTATACCTATGCCTAACAATTTCCAAAGTACTATACCTAACCATTTTACAAATACTATGCCTAACCATATACCTATGCCTAACCATTTCCAAAGTACTATACCTAACCATTTTACGAATACTATGCCTGACCATATACCTATGCCTAACCATTTCCAAAGTACTATACCTAACCATTTTACGAATACTATGCCTAACCATATACCTATGCCTAACCCTCAACCTATGCCTAACATTAGTAGTTATACAACGCATCCTAACAATCCTATGCTTACTGCTGACCTACTAAATCTTTTTGATCCTATTAATATACCTAAGGAACCCATACATCCCGTGCAGGATACAATAACTTCCGATTCTATGCTTACTGCAAATCTACCTAACTTTTTCAATCTTAATACTGTCTCTACTTCGGTGACAGACAGCATGAATTTTTCTACCCCTATGGATTCTTTAACAACTTCTCTTGCTACAGTGCATGAAATAGCTTACCCCAATAATATGATACGTTTACTAACAGCATCCTCTAATAGTGCACTCCTTAGGAACTTGATACAGCAACCAGCATCATCCGCGATTTTAACGAACAATGAGGAAATTACTTACAATTATACCATGCCCCCAACTCCGGTAACGAACTTAAACTCTGTCCATGAGATACCATTCCTCCTTACTACTACTACTACTACTACTACTACTACTACTACTACTACTACTACTACAACTACTACCACTATTACTAATCCTTCCTATCAGAGTTCTCAACCTATACTGATTCCACCCCAAGATATTACTCTATCTTCCGCTTTTACAAATGATAGTCAAATCCTATTAAATCTTGCCCACAAAGCAAATACACTAATAGGACCCACATATATTTTAAAAGCTAGTATAAATTACAAAAACTATATATTAGAAGACAGAACTGATTTTAGATTCGGGTAGTAACAGTAGTCTTTGCAGGTACTCTTTCATTTCCAAAATAGAAGAGACATTTAACATAAACATACCATTAAAACCCACAGAAATTACACTACATTCTATCACAGGTTCAGAATTTTACCAGATGGGTACAATAATTTTTGACTTAACTTTACACGGGGAAAACATACCAGTTAATTTATAATCATATGTGACAATCTTTGTGGTTTTAGTACACCTTTCCTACTAGGTACAAATTTCCTAAACAATCCAAGAATAAATTTACAAACAAAACAAAACACCATTGAGTTAACAACATATAACCATACTATCCCCATACCACTTACCCACCAATACCCTACCAAAAATAAACCCCAGCAGACATGCTAAGCATACAAAGGTACACTATACAGAGGCTAAGACCCTCTACTCCAACGAACGATATTTCTACACCAAACAATCTTTTAATTGGTACTGACATTTCCTATAATTTATCTACTCTAGAAGACACAGAAATAGCTCCTTATTCAAAGTACACTCTTTCTGTTAAAGCTTCTTCCCCCGCTCATACTTCTCCTCCTGACAATTTTATTCTGTCTACAGAGAACACTTATATCAGCAACTTTCTTTTTGCTGGAAGTGTACTGAGTTCGGCCTCCGACGGCCAAGTTCTCTTGGACATAATAAATATGAGCGCTTCTTCCCAATTCCTTCCTCAAAACACCGTCCTAACCAGGGCTAATCCTATTATAGTTCTTGACGAACCCCTCCAGACGTCCAATGTCAATTTGGCAACCTCTTCCAAAGGCTTAACCCCAACTCAACTTCGAAATACTTTCAAAAAACTCGTCCATGAATCTTTCAAAGATTACAAGATCCGGATCAGTTAGAAAACTTAATTGATCGGCTGATGACTTAAAGAGATGTAATAGCCTTAGAAGATGATGAGGTCCCCATTTGTCTGTTAACTAAATTTTCAATACAACTTAAAGAAAATGCCCCAAAGGTACTGTACTGACCACAGTACCACCTCCTCCATAAATACTTGATCCAGATAGATGATTGGGTCAAGTCCGCCCAACAAAAAGGGTACATCCATCCTTTTAGTAGTCCCCATTCGAGCCCTTTACTCGTAATTTCAAAGAACTCTTCAACTCCAAGAATCGTTGCCGATTACAGGCACATTAACGCACATACGGTGCTAGACTGCTTCCCCTTGCCTTGTATAAATGACATCCTCTCTACGCTGGGAAAATTCAAAATTTTCAGCAGTCTCGACCTTCTCGACACTTACCATTGTCTAGAAATCGAGGAAGAGAGACAACTGCTACTAGCCTTCTGCACTCAGCGAGGTCAGTATGCACCAACAAGGCTCAATTTTGGTTTGTCCAATGCACCACCAGTGTTTGCAAGAACAATGGAAATGGTGTTGTCTCACCTCCTAGGTGACGCGTGCAGAGTCTTCTTGGACGATGTCTTAATACTTGGTGAAACACTAAAAGAACATTTTGGTAACTTAGAAAAGGTTTTCCAATCTTTTAGAAAGAATAAGATGAAAATTAAACTTGCCAATTGTAAGTTTCTATTGAACAGCCTCCTTTTTCTGGGCTTTAAAATTTCCCAAGACGGAATCTCCCCTGACCCCATAAAACTCCAGACTCTTACTACATTCAAACCCCCTACTAACGTAGCAGAAACTAGATCTTTACTTGGTTTCCTGAACTACTTTAATCATTTGATAGACTCCTACTCAGTCCTTGCCAAGCCTATAAAAAAATTGCTACAAAAGAATGCAACATATTTCTGGGGACCTGAGCAACAAAGAGCTTTTCTTATCTTAAAAGATAAGTTATTACTCCAGCCCCAATTAAGATTCCCTGATTACTCCAAGGAATTTTATATCAACACTGATGCCTCAAACCTAGGGCTCGGTGCTGTCCTATACCAATTAGACGAGAATGGCAAAGAGAAGCCATTATCCTTCATTTCCAGAGCACTAAACATCCGAAGCTAATTACAAAACTATTGAACAAGAAGCATTGGCAATAGTCTTTGCGTTGCAAAAATTTAAGAATACAGTATTCGGTTATCCGTTTACAATTATCACGGATAATCGTTGATTTACCTTATACGTCATAAACAACTTACAGGACGTTTAAAAAGATGGAATTTATTCATAGTTCATTTTAATCCAACGATTATTTACAAACAAGGCAAACTAAATATTATTCCTGACTATTTAAGTTGAAATCCTCCTACTTGCTCTTATTCTTTTGCACAAAATACCGTACTCCTTACTGGAACTATTCCTTTGACTAAAAAAAATATAGTAAATGAACAAAAGATATGTAAACGCCTTAAAACTCTATGAATATGCAAAACCCATAATTTCTCATAACAAACCACTTTCTGAACAAGACACTCTTGCTGACACTTACCCCCATGTTTTAATCAATGACATTTTACATTACGCAACACAGTCTGGACATTTCCTTATCCAAGTACCAGACACATTAATCCACTCTGTCATCGAACACTCCCATGCTTCCTTAGCAGCGGGACACTGCGGAATGCAGAGAACCAAATTTCGAATTCGAGAAAGATACATTTTCCCCAAATTACACAAACTTACTCATAAATATTGTACTACATGTCCCTCCTGCCAAAACATTAAAGGGAATACTCCCAAAAATGCCCCCACAAAAGCATACTCCCTCCCCTATGAACCTTTTTCCAGAGTCCACCTAAACATTTTAGGACCTTTACCACAATGCAAAATTACACAATGTAAATATATCCTTTGCATGAAAGACTCCCTTACTAGGTATGTTGAACATGTCCCCTTAAAACAACATACTACTGAAGATATTGCACAGGCTATCCTGGAAAGGGTAATCTGTCGGCATTCTACTCCGGAGGTAATTATTTCCGATCGGGCACCGGAGCTGACCTCCGCACTTTTTAAAGAGATATCTGCCCAATGGCGTATAAAGGCAGTAAACATAGTTGTGCGACACGCCCAAAGTAATGCATTGGTTGAAAAAAAAAAATCGTAAGATAAGCAATTATCTACAACACTGTCAATACCAATTATAACGACTGGGGTCAATACATTCCATTCACACAAACTTCCATAAACTCAACCTATCATTCTGCCATTGATACTTCCCCACACTTCCTCCTTTACACCTAGAATAAAAGACTCCCTTGGGATCTTCCAAACTATTCCTCACCTTTTACTTCTACACAACCACCCCGTAAACACATGTTAGGGAGAGGATGCACGGGGGTTTGACACTTTCTGAATAGAAATTGTTCAAACACCGGTAATGTGAATCCAATTCCCCTTAGGGTCAAATTTATTAATTTTTTTTTTTATAATAGATGAAAGAAAACTTACAATATTAGATACGATACTAGAATAACCTAAAAGTTTTATTGGTAATATCGCATGTAAGTAGGTACAGTACCTGGAATGCAGAACAAATCTGCGTTGTATCTTTTTGCTTCAGTGACATCCCTGGTGCCGACCATCACAGAACATCAAGCTTTGCCAAACTGGGGTTCTGGTTTCTCTCAAAACCATGTCCAATAAGACCCTGCGAGCTCTGATCGATAAGACGGCGCGTCAAGGGAATGTGACTTAACTACTAATCAGGTATAAATTTGAGAAAAATTGTTATCACAACCAAGTATGGGAGGAGTAGTGAGACGACGTATAAAATGTAGATTTATTGATTAAACCTACAGCCGAATAGCAACGAATTCTAATAACAAATGAAACTTTGAACAGCAACTCCCTATTACTTGATGACGATAAGACGATAAATTTGCCAATGGGAAAAAATGACTAGGAAGTGAAAAAATTATGCCACTTTTGACTCGGACGATGAAAAAATTAATGCCAACTTGAGGATTTTGACTAGACAATGGAAAAATTATGCCAACTTGACAATAACAAGACGACTAAATTTGGCGACGCTGAAATTTATCGACGAGGAAATTTATAAACGATGTTTATTAGACATGAAATCTTAAGCATGTTTTACAGACGGATGAAATTTGTCGACGGTTGCGTTCATTGGTTTGCGATTGGTCCACGTTAAGAAAGATAAGTACTAATGATGCCCATTACACAGTTGAAAAGCAGCATTATGAATTGACTCAATAAATTTATGGATATTTAACAAGTTCGACTTGACGCACCGAACAGATCCAACCTAAAACGGTATTAGAAGTACCTTAAGTTTAAAAATATTCTGTTTTACAATAGTCTTTTCTATAATTTATTAATAATTCTCATTGCCAGTTAAAATGTTCGCCGTTATCACAAGTATTACACTGTAGCATAAGTAGCTCTTAGCTAATTAACGCAAAACACAAGTAAGTAAGATTGTCTGGCCATAAAATTCGTGACACACCCACGATTAAAGTGATGTAATTTTTCGTCCCACGATTGAAAAATAGAACTAGAACTAGAATAGAAACCTGAAATAATGCATACGATTATTTCACGTTTAGTATTTTATATTATTTTAATTTTTGTTTCACCAATATTCCATATTACAGGTAACACTACAATCACTATCAATACTTCACTTACCCCTTAAGAGTTCTATGAGATATAGAAGGGGTTGTGAAGCAATGTTCAGACAGATGTATCGGTAGTTTGCGGCTGTAAACACGAAAAGATTGTTTTATAGCTACTGAACTTGTATATACTTAAATTATTAGAGATTCATTGATTTCTGTATTAATAATTAAAACATTCTGGCTTCATTTAAACTTCCAGGGCAGAGTTACATCAAAAATAAGTAAATTTATCATTCACCGTGTTTTTAAGGTTTTAAATTGTATAACTTTGATTTAACCAAATATCGTTTAGTCATAAATAATACTGAAAAAACAAAGCATTAATAGAAAAAATCTAAAGAAAAAAACCATACCAAGTAAATACTTAATATATTATATGACTCCTAAAAAATATACTGATAGAACATAAATAGATGACTTCCAGTATAAGTCCAAAAAACAAAGATAAATCGAACAGTTTATTTTTTTCCGATTCTGATTCGTAAACAAAAAGGGAGGAGAACATGAAGAGAAACGAGGCACCTTACCACATATATATACTATATTATATATATATTAATAGATATATATATATATATAATATATATAACTATAATAATATATATATTTATTTATCTATATATATAATATATAATATTATATTATAGTATATATATAGTATACAATAAGTGTAAAAATATACATGTTTTTTTTTGGGGGGGGGTTTCGAACCCCACACTGACAAAATTTAAAAAAAAACCATACAGCATGTTGATAGGGGTTATAGCGCATATATGAGCTGCACATTGTCAATTAATTTGGAATTGTTTTTTTTTTAGAGCTCAACTCGAATGGTCCGGGGGGGGGAGGGGCTACATAAAAATTTCATGAAATTTGGTGTGGAATGAGATCAAGGATGGGGCCACAGGAATGAATCAAATTCATACTAATTTAATAAATTCTTAATGCAGTGAATGCTGATAAGTCTCAAAATATCGGTTCAAAAATTGCTGAAAATTGGTGTAAAGTTTTTCACTTTAGAATAAAATTTCCCAATATCAAAAATTGACTCGTGTCAAACCATATAGTGAACAATTTTTTCAGCTCTACTAGATGCGCTTGAATAAGTGCAAATTTTTTTCGCTCTAGACATCATATTTAACGCAGATTTACAGGAATGGGTGTTGTGTGTAAAAATTCGAGGTGGTTTGGTTTTATGTAACAAGCACTATATTAGCCTGATATTATTATATAATATATATTATATATTATAATATTATTATATATATATATATTATATATAATATTACTATATCATATATATATATATATAGGGTATTATATATATATATATATAGTATATATATATATGCCGGTATGATTTGTTATTTTGTGGTGAATCAGAAGAGAGTTTGAGAGCATTGGTGGAGAGATTTGGCAGGTGTGTAAAGGGAGGTGTTTCGAAAGTAAACATAGATAAGAGTAGGTTATGGTTGTGAGTGAGGACAGTCCTCAGTTTTGTTAGATGGTGAACAGCTGAGCAGCTGAAGACAAGTGTCTTGAGATTTAAATATTTAGGATATAACCAAGGTATGTGGAGAAAAGGGAACGGATAATGCTGAAGTAGTAGGAAAGTGTGAATGGCAGGAAAGGTGGCTGGGTGCAATTAAATCATTGGTGAATGTCGGTCAAAAATTGCTGAAAATTTGTTAAATTTTTCAAAAATGAGTTAAAAATTTCCAAATTCAAAAAAAAAACTGAAGAAGAAATGAAGATTTTTTTCACATCATTACTAGATACGCTATATCAAACTGCACCAAATTTTTTTGGCGTCAAACTCTCACATACGGTGAAATACAGGATGGGTTGTTTTTGTGTAACAAATCGAGGTGGTTTTTTTTTATGTAACATATTATATAATAAACTAATATTTATTATATATATATATATATATAGTATATATATCTATATATAATATATTTAATATAATATATATATAATTATATATATGCGGATGTATTTGTTTTTTTGTGGTGGGAATCTAGAAGAGAGTTTGAGAGCCATGGTGAGAGGATTTGGGCACGGGTGTGTAAAGGGAGGTGTTTGAAAAGTCAACATAGATAACGAAGTAGAAGGTATATGGTCGTGGAGTGAGGACAGTCTCAGTTGTTGTGAAGTTTTTGTTGAAATGGATGAGCAGCTGAAACAAGTGTCTTGGTTTAAATATGTTAGGATGTATAGCGTCATTAGTTGGATTAAAGAAAGAGAACGGATGATTGCAGTGAGGCAGTAGTGAGGAAAGTTGTGAAATGGCAGGAAGGTGGCTGTGCAATTAAATCATTGGTGAATGTAAAGGGACTAAGTCGTTGAGTGTGCTGATGGTTATAGATAGGATATGTGTGCCTAATGCTTTCATTCCTCATTTTATCATTTCTTCTTGCACCTATATACACCCCTAAGATTGTCCATCTGAGCTACCACACATTAATTTATTGATATTATTGATTATTCATTATTATTAATTTATTATATTAATTATTATTATATTATATATATATATTATATTATATATATATATAATATATATATATATATATATATATATATATATATAATATATATTATATAATTATATATATTATATATATAATTATAATATAATATTGTATTCTAATTCTTTGTTTTTATTTTTTTATTTTTTTTTTTTTTGAGAAGATGAAGACTGAAGTTTTACATAAATCTAATTTTTATATAAGGAAGTGGAGTGCCTTGGAAGAAGTTGTTGGAAAAATCTGAGGAGAAGTTAACAAGATGGACTCGATTCAAAACCCTTTCTTTGGGTGTGGGACAATCAAAATCGATTCTGAGACCATGTTGTGGTATTACCAGATTTAATATAATATATATTATATATATATATAATAAGATTATATATATATATAATATATTATATATATATATATTATATATATATATATAGATAGATTAATTAGTGATGTATCTGATGTCTAATTGTTAAACTCTGCCAGATGACAGATATTTAATGTCTGCCAATCTGTTGATGGGGGTGTGGGATTGTCTCCATTCTCGAAGATAAAGACTTATTTATATTATATAGTTATATACTTATATATATATTATAAATATTATATTATATATATATATAATATTATTATTATATACTAGTATATAGTATATATATATTATTCCACAAAGTCTTTTCCTTCAGTTTCCGGAAAAATGGGGATTGACTGGTATAGGCCTGGGTTTTTTTTTTTAGCGATAACGCAAATCGGACTCTAGTTCAGAAATATGGTTGATTTTGAGAACTAAAGTTTACACCAGTGTAGAGTGCCGAAAAATTTAAAAAAAAAGAAATTACAAAACACGAAAAGATATAAGGATTGGTTACAAGAAAGTTATAGCCAAATCTGTAAATAAACAAACATTATTTACAATGCTAAGCATATTCCTACAACATTATTATTTTCACCCAAATATGAATGTAAAAAAGGATGTGGCAGTATTGCACGCCAGATACAAATTTATACTAATACAAGAAAACTGATACAAATATAACACCTCTGATTGATGATTTTTATAGAATAATTGTGGGGCACTTAACAGCAAATCTTTTAGCGTAAAAAAATTTCATATATGTTCCAGCCGAAGCTAAACCAGCTTTTATTGATTTCAGTGGTGTAACAAAATTAGTATAAAAATTTATATAAAAAAATAACGTATTCTCTAATGAGGCCCAGAAGAGAAGCGAAGTTGAAATTTCACCTTTAAGCCAATTACAAGAAAATATGTAGAAGAATAAATAAATTACACCTCTTATGATTATTATAAATTTCGAAAATGTTATTAAAAATTCGGCATGAGTGAGTTTCAAAAAGAAGTGATTTACGACATGTTAAAACAATTAGTGCTGGATTTTAGGTCATTTAGATTTTAAGATTTTAATTTTCCAAGGGCGTGATTATGAAAAGTTATAAAAATGGAAAGAAATCGGACGTAGTACTAACGTTTGCGCCCAGGGGACTGTGGCAGGTCTAAATATAACTTTTGGTGAAGAAAGTGTATTAGAAGGGGTTACATACGAATGGATGATAGCTAACAACATCAAAACCCAAGCTTAACAAGCTTCCAAAAAGTTTATCCTTAAAACCAGATACACTCTTACAAAATCTTTTATGAAGATGAAATGTTTAAACACAGCTGTTTGAAATTGAAACAGTCACCTGTAATTAAGAAAGATTACTATTGAAATGCATAGATGACCATTAAAATTACAAAATTAAAAAACAAAAAATCCCATGTAAATTTAACTCTTCTCTACCGGAATTTAGTCGTAGACATTATATTTTAACTAAATCATAAATATCTTTTATATTAAGGAAGTGAAAAAAAATAAATTGTGATAAGTAGGTTAAAGATTAAACTAAGCAAAACTCAAATTGCTAACTTCTTAGAAAAAAAAATATGATGTATGGTCAGAGTCAGATCTATATTTTTATCTCTGTTGTTACCACTGACCCAAATTTTCAATACCAAAAAAAGATAAATAAAAGCTGTTCCGCACTTGCATGCATATATCCTGAGTCATAAAATATAACTTACATAGTTATAGGACTTGTTCTATAACTGATATTACGAAGTTAAGAATATAAAGAAAATATGATTCATAACAGTGTTAAAAAATTATTTTAAGTTAACTTTGGCTGTTTAAAATTTATACTTTACAAAGAAAAACATTTCAAGAAGAAGTTTAATGCTAGTAGGGCAGTTAAGCTACAAAAAAAAATATTTATAACTTTAGGAAATAGGACTAGATGTTCTCATGATTAGTTTTAATACTTAGAATAAATCCAAGACAAATTTTCTACAAAAAAACATACTTTATAAAATGTGTATTTAAAATTTTCACTAGTATTGTATTTTTTCTCTCAATTACGTTACAAATTTACTTTTTATGAAAAAAAAAAATTTAAGTCTAGACTTTATTCACTCCTTCATTCACACCTCAAAAATTTTATGCAAGCTAATCGTTTGCATCCATTCAATTGTAATCTCTTTAACAGTCAAGTGCATGAACAAAACTTTAGTATTGAAACCTCTGGAAATGATAAAAAATTATATTATATACGAAAAAAAAATGTCTGACTTTGGCTAGGATTTTTCAAATTATCTTTAGTTTGCCAAAACAAAAAAAAGATGGCAAGTGGATTATTTCAGAAGATTATCAGAAAACTTGTTGATACTTCTGTAATAATTAGTGAAAATGAGATTCAAACACATTGCTTAATTTCTATCAGAAATTGTAATTATTAAATAATAATTATTATATACAGCATGATCAATCATTTGACATTATATAATAAGTTTGGTCTAGGTCTTATTAAAAAAAGGAAATAAAATGCTTTAATTGTAATTGCCATAGATGGTTTATTATTTTAGACTTGGACGTCGAATTGAAAAAAAGACCTGAAAAAATATCGATTTTGCAGCGAATAGAGAGAAGGGAAAAAAAAAAATTTCAAGAGGGCAAACCGGAATTAAATTTTTTTCAAGAGAGCGTACAGGTATTAAATTTTAATTTCAAAGAGAAGATAAAAGTATTCAAAAATGCTAACCATCAACAAAAGGGAGGAAAAAAGAAAAAATGGGGCTAGGTCTGTTTTCACAGAGTATGTCACTTCAAATAAGCCTTTTGTAAAGGTTATTTCAAGTGGTAAAGCAATATTTAAAAAAAACTACGAAAAAATAAGCTTTGGTTAATATATATTTATATATACTATATATATTTATTATATATATATAATAATATATAGTTATATATATATAATATATATATATAACTCCTATATATATTATATAGTAGCTATATAATAATATATATATATTTATATATATATAGTATATATATATATCGTCCTACAGCCTATTTTCTCAGACCCTTAATTTTATTGTTATTATTATTATTATTATTATTATTATTGTTTTCAGTATCATTTCCATTTTCCATTACTAACCATATTGTTATTCATATATATATACCGATACTTTGTATTGAGGTAATAGTTTTATAGGCTGTCAAGAAGAGCAAGATAGAAATCTACGTTTACAAGAATGTCGAGCTTTATTTAAAGAAGGGATGTTAGGTTTGATAGAAATTACATTACTGCTTTATAAGAAAAGGATAAAAATTATTGCAAGAAAAAAAATTAAAAAAATAAAGACAGGGGTAAGGATAGGGCCTTTTTGTCTACTTTAAATATATATGGATAAAAATAAATATATAAAAGATATAGGGTTATATAAATATTAATCTTTTGAAAAAAAAAACTAAATATAAATATATATAAAATGTAAGATATTCAAAAAAAAAAAAACAATAATTATATTGAAAGGAGAGAAAAAGAAAGAAAAAAAAAATTTACTCCGTAATGCTTCCAACAAATTTTAACCAACCCAAGCTTAGGGTAGGTTTAGGCTTTCAAGGTAAGGCAGCTCTAGAGCTAAGTTTATAAAAAAAAGAGTCTAGCTTAAATTAGGCTTTCGAAAAGACGTCGAAATGCCTTAACAAATTATTTCTAGAGATTGGAATGAATAATATAATAAAACATGTGAAATGGGAAAAAAAAAATTGAAACTCACCAAGAAAATTCACTGTTTGAGCAGAAGCTAAGAACACACCCGGTTAGGGTCATTTGCCAAAGTAAAATGCTTTATTTTCCAACGTGTAAAGCTGGTCGCTGGGGCGAGGAGGAAAGAGGAGAAAGTGGGGGTCGAGAGAAGGGGGGGATGGTGTCCTTCGGATGATAACAGGAAAGGAAAACTTCCAGAAAATCTTTTATAATATTTAGGGTAATTTCTCTTATTAAAACAGGCAGATGTTAAAAGGAGAAAAAAGAGAAAATCAAAAAAAATAAAATGGTACATTTTTAAATTCGTTGCAAAAAGATAAGAGATCAAGGAGAATATTTTATTTTAATTTAATCATTTAAATTTGCGTGTTGGCAACTTTGATTAATTTTATTTTGCAGATTAAATTTTCGGAGCCATGAATAATAGCAGGAAGTATCAAATGCACAGTTGGAAAGCAATGGGATAGCAACCCAGTCCAGAAGCGAAATGGATATGCCGCAGTTAGAAAATGGAAAGGTGAACACAAATGCAATTGAAAATAGCGATGGTAATGGCGATGAAATTCATAAAAGAGTTACGCAGCAAGTAGAAATAGATATGGAGATAGATGTTGATTTCAAAGTGAAAGGTAAGGTTAATAACTCTATTTATATGAACAAATATTTAGCAGATGTAAGATTTGATAGCAAAGCAGGCGATTTTGATAATGAGACAGCTAACGCAAAGATAGATCATTGGAAAGATGACAGATTTAACATGGCATATGATACAGTAAGCACAGCGAATGCCAAGGTGAAATGCAGCAAGGAGTATACAGAATTGTGTATGCCAGAAGCGTCCAGATAGACATGGCTTATTCTAGTGTAGAGGCGCTTGTAGATATGGAAGCAATAGGTATGAAAGTGTTTTGGCCTCAGTCAATATTTACAGACAGAGCGATATAGTTAAGAGGAATAAGGGTATAAGTAGAAGAGCTTTAAACGGATTACTAGAAAAGTTGTCGAAACGGATACTTAAATATAAATGATAAGATTTGCATAAAATTCAAATAGGTGGCAACTTTCTAGAGCTTTATTCTTCTAACTCTCCGCGATGATTTACTTATTTCTACCTCTTTTTTTAATTGTTTTACCTTTTAAAATCTCATAATGACACTCTCATTCTTGGAATATTTGATGGGGTTTTTTAATCTCTCCGCCCAATTACTCTTTCACTCAACAATGATTTTGCAATCTTTAAAAGCCTCCAATCTCAGTGATCAACTTGAATCCAGGGCACTCCCCTGTTTTCAAAGGATTTTCTCAACACGATTATCTATCTTTTGGTGAGTCAATCGTTATCAGATTTCTTTATGAGATATTGCACCAATCTTAGTTTCTGAGCAATGTGCGTGGTGCGGAGAATCATTTGAAAACGATTACGACGCGAAGTGGTTCATACCCTCTCGTGTGTGATAATGACGCAAATCACCATAATCAGCTCTCTCTATCTTCTCAAGTGAGAACGATTCTTTCTTCTTAGCAAATGACGCAGTTCTGATTTCATACTCACAACAACCTTTTCTAGATTCATATTCAGAGCAAAGGGAATCAATCCACACACCTCCACAGAACAACATTTTAAAATCTCAACTTCACACACATCTTTTCAAAGCGCATTGATTTTCGAAATCTTCTTACTCGAGTACGCAACCTATTGTGTAAGACTCTCTTCCACTTTACCTCAAATCCTTTCTCACTCCTGATTTTTGCAAATCCTTTCTAATCAAAACAGCTTAAAAGTAGCCTCGACGGCTTGTCTTATTTGCAAACCGAAAAGCAGTTCCTATAACACTAGAGTCATTCTGCAACTCTCATTAAAAATATTAACCCTCTCCCCTTTAACCTCCGTTTGAATCACATTCCTTAAATATTCCTTTACCAAGAGATGGCCTTCCTATACCAAAACCAAAATTCTACAGGGAACCACTACCCACTTTCGATGGTTTGTCGCACAACCGAAAAGTCTAATTATAAGGAAATTGTGTTCCTGCTCGAATTGAAATCGCTACAAGTTTGTTCTCAACCTTTCCATTTCACAACACAGAGATAACCACTCATACTTTCACACAAATATCTTTACGAAACGTCTTTCTCAAAGTTCTCACTTAGTACCCTTCCAAATCCTCCTCCACCACAACCTTATTCCTACGTCCTCCGACCACCTCCAAAGCCTAACTTTTTGTCTCATTCACTTCCAAGAAGGCTTACTTTCAAAGACCTTCCCACCGCGATACCTCCGAAACTATCTGGTGACAACTCTCCTTCTTCACTTCAAACCACAACGTCACAAATTCATTCTCCTCCACCACCTCCATTGCCTCCTGAAATTTCACTTCTAAGTAGACTTCCTTATCCAATTCCTCATCCACCTATTTATTCTTCCACTTTAGAAAAACAAACTTCCTATTAATCTTTCACTGTGGAAAAACAACTCTTTCTTTTCCTCACACAGTGAAAATTTTTCATAATCACAAGACACTTTAAGACTTTGAAGGATTTTGTTCTTGCCCCGGAGTTATATTATACTTTTTCATTTGAGAAAATATAAAATAAAATCACACTTCAGAAATCGGGGAAATTTCTAAATGTTAAAGAAAAACTAAACACAGTTTAACAAGCTAAGAACACAAGGAAGAATTTTAAAGTAAAGATAAGAACAAAGATAAGTGTTTCTTCCCCATTTTTTTTAAGAATTTTTAATATTTTCTTTATTATTTAGCAATATCAAAAATCACTACTTATTTTTGGGTCACTATCTATACTATTTTCAGTTTATTTTCAAACTAAAGTTAGAATTATTTTTTTAAACGAAATCAGATTTCACAGTCATTTTCAATTTTTTGGTAATGCCAAACACGGAGACAGATTTTCACCTAAAAAATCTTCAATCCCCTCGCACTTCAAGTAATTTTTTTTTTCAAACCACAGTAACTTGTCTCCTTTTACAAAAAATATCAAGAGTTAAAAATGCACAAATTATTAATGCTATCGCATACATCTTACACTTTAAAACATACTTACAGTATCTCTGTACACAGATCCACTGTTAACATCTATTTTCTCATTATGCATTTGATTCTTTCTTAAACGAAACTCTCATTTCCCAAATCTTTCTTATTACCTTTCTTTTAAATAGCCATACACCCTTTCTTTTAATTCACAAATTGTAGTTTTCAATCTCATGTCCAGATCAACCATATTGCAACCAATGTATTAGGTCAGATTTTTGTTTTTTCTGGCAGGGGAACTTGCTAGTTCACCAAAAGAATGTTGATAGAATTTTTTAAAGGAATCATGGAGTTGCTTTCTTAGCATAAATTTTTTTTTTTTCTTTTCCCAATTTTAAAAAATAGATATAATATAAAAATAAAAATAACCTGTTAATTTTTTATTTTTAATTTAATTTTTTAATTTTATTTTCTCATTATCGTCGATGAAGCATCACGCAATCTCCCTCAAACCCCTCTCCCCCCATACACCTTGGACGACTATGCTTCTAACCCCCCCCCTCTCTCGGAACCACGCTGATAAAATATCCCCCTTCCTATCTTTTCTCATTCGTCGAGAAGGATCATGTGATCTCTCCTCAAACCCCCTCCCCCATCTATCTGATGAAATTCTTTCAGAGTTGGCAATAAACGAATTTTTTATATTTTGTTTCTAATTTTAATTTTGCTTACAAACAATTTTATATCTCCTAAAAGCCTATGTATAATCTTAATTTAATATACTCTAAGATTATTTAAAATTTTGAGCTGGACTCTTACTTAAAAATAAAATACACCACTTATTCTAAAGGATGTCTAGTACCTTTTACCCCCAAAAACAAAAATATTAAATCCCTCTCTCTCGCTTACGACCGCGTGGAGCATTTCAGCGCCGTCACTTTTACTCTGGAATGTGTGCTTGGAAGTTGTGCTTACCCCGTGTTTATTCGCTTTTGGAAAAATGTCTGGCAACTAGTGTTGGGTTAGAAATAAAGATTACGAAGTCAGATGCACCTTTTTCTTTAGGCCATAAGTAGACCTTTCATACCCCCACTTTCAAAGCACGAGAATTTCCGGGGGAGATATAATATTATAATATATATATATATATATTATATATATATATTATTATATATATATATATATATTCATATATAATATTATATATATATATAATATATATATATATATATATAGATGAGTGTAATCGCTCTGACTGTCGTCGGAGATTGGACGTCTTGACAACAGTGGGAGAGAAAGAAGAGAAAGGATCTAAGAAGAACAGAGAATTATAGATGAAAAGTTCAGAGAAGTCTTAGTTCAGAGAGCTGTGCCAATTGTTACGCTCAGGTGGAGTGAAACTGTGAGACATGCAGTGTTGGCTAGGATTCCACTGGAGTCAGATAAAATATTTATAAAACGAAAGAAATTACGTTTATCATATTTATAAATTGAGATGCTTTTGATCAAATTTTTAGCAAAGAAAAATGGATATTTTTATAAAAGGAAGGGAGGAGAACATAAAGCTTGCATATCATGTTCTTGGAACAATTAAATATATTTAAATTGATAGTTAACGAAATTAAGTTCATTTGAAGGAGGAGCAAAATATCAAAATTAGTTCTTTTCGCCAAATTAATAAACAATTCGAATTTTAACAATGATAGCATTAAATATATCTGCGTTAACTAGTGGAGTATGATTTGTTATATGTAGAGAATGGATATTCGAGACGTTGGACCATATGAAAACTTTATTTTTTAAGATATTTTAGGGCGACAGTGGCTAGCAAACCCGGTCCTTTACTCTTTTTTGCTGAAGAAAATCCTGGTCCAGCGTTGTGATCTTATGCGCCTAGAAACACGATCTTCTGAGAGCTCTGGAAGAACGAGTTTCAAATGGAAGAAGATGCCAGTTCCACTGAAAGGGTGAGAAACCCTACCTGAGTATAAATCAAGGAATGGCATCAGAAACCTTGAGCAAAGAAAATATTTCCTAGAGGGGCTTTAGGGTAAGACGTTTGCTGGACAGAAGGAAGAAAATGCTGGTACAACAGACAGGGCGAAAGCCTACGATGGATGGCCTAGAATATATATATATATATATATATAATATATAGAATATATCATATAATATATATATATATATATATATATATAGTATATATATTATATATATATACTATATATCATATATATAGTATTTATATATATTGTATTATACACAACAAACATATGGCTCCCAGTAGTCATGGTAGGAGCACTCGCCAACAAAAGCGAGGGTCCAGGTTCCAACTGATCGGTGGGAAAGTGAAGCCTATTCTCCTTGTGTGGCTTGGGCTCGTGCTTGATCAGTGTGTATAATTGAGTACATCCTCTTCTAGACCTAGGCTCTACCCGTGAGGCGGTAGTGTTAATCTGTAATATAATATATATATGATATGATATATATATATATAGATATATATATATATTATAATTAGTATATATATATATATAATATATATAATACATATATATATAATTATAATATGTTATAGATTATATATATATATATATATATATATAAATATATATGATATTATATTATTATATATATATATGATATATATATATATATATATAGAGGAGAGAGAGAGAGAAGAGAGAGAGAGAGAGAGAGAGAGCTGTCCAAGTAATGAGATTAACTCCCTATTGGGGTGAGGGTATATCCCATGACACCAGTGTCAAGGTTTGCAACTCTTGAGATTCAATCACAATTCTTACTCTATGCGTGAAGGGTCATCCTTTTGGTTGGGAAAAAAAAACTTTTTTTTTTTTTTTTTTTTTTTTTTTTTTTTTGTTTTTCATTAATGTATTTTTAAAAATATAAGAGGCTAATATGTTTTTACATTTGACTATTTTCTTTTTCATAATTTTGGATCTTAAATTAAACAAATATTCCATTTGATTTATAAAATAGCAGAACTACTTTCTCTTATAGTTATCAATTGTGTTTCGTTACATATTACAGTAGGTTGTAGCGGAGCTGAATATAAGGGGGTGGTGGAGATGCAGACTGCTGTTTGTAGGCTTTACTTACAATTTTACCGATGTAATTTTAATTTGTATCCATATAATACTATTTATAAATCTACTTTTAAATAATGTATATCGTATATTGTATATAGATGAGTTCTGAACTGAAAAAACTCAAAAGTAACTTTTAAGGGTGCAAATGAATAAAAATAATGAAATTAAAAAATATACCAAGACTGTAAATGAAAGAGGATGAGTGATGACTCTAATTAAATATTTGCTGGGCATCATCAACTTTTGATTTCTAATCACTAGTCCTCACTCCCTGTCACTATTGTGTACTGACATTACTTTGCGTGCTACTGTCAAGGTCATTCAGAATTATAATAGAATATATGGAAAACCATAAAAATTTTTGAACACAAACTCAGAGGCTTCCACCTTCTAGGAAATTGGAACAAAAAATGTCCAAATTTAGAGCATATTTGCTAAAACTTATAAATAATTATAAATTTAAACATGTAAATTCACAACTTAATTGAAAAAATGAAAAAAAACAAGAATGTTTGATTGCTGAAACAACGTGGGCTGTTTCTTTTTTTTTTTTTTTTTTTTTTGTTTTTTTTTTTTTTTTTTTTTTTTTTTAGACAAACAAACGAGCTTGTTTTTTTTCCCTTTCCCAACCCTAGACTCACAAACTATCATCCGTAGAACAATATTACTATTACAACAACACCTTTTTTTTCATATATCTCTGTTTGTGGCGGAGAAGAGTTTCCACTGTGTATGTTCTGCGTGACTTATAAATGCTACTAATGGACAGTGGTAGATGGAGATGGGGCACTGCCTACTGCTAGAATGCGTCATTATTGCCTCATACCTGGGGTGTCGCCCTTAAGCCTTACCTTGCTCTTCCAGCAGAATTGTATGAATTATGGGTACATGGAATGTAGGAGGAATAAGGGATTAGAAGAGGAGAAAGGTGGATGGATGTATTTGAAAGGTTAAATATTTGATATGTCGTGAGTTTTACTTT
Source organism: Trachelipus rathkii (assembly GCA_015478945.1). NCBI lineage: Eukaryota > Metazoa > Arthropoda > Malacostraca > Isopoda > Trachelipodidae > Trachelipus > Trachelipus rathkii. Next base: position 28,723 of record JABUQX010061100.1, on the reverse strand, counting down.
CCCCACCCCACGTTTATATCGTTAATGCGTGGGCCCCCAACGCGAAAAATAAAAGATCAATGAAATAAAACACAGGAATATTAAATGGAAATGAACCTTTAACAAAAAAAAATAATAAGTTTATTTAAACCAAAAAAAAAACCAACCACCAAGGTCTTCTCACCCCAACCACCACAGCATGGTGCGTGAGGGATAAAAATTCCTACTACCCTAATCACCACAGACAGACAAACGTAGTTAATTAATTTCCTTAATTCATAATAAAAAAAAACCAAATCCGAATTTTGTTTCAAGTTTCAATCTGCTGAGATTATTTCAATTTTGTTCAATAAATTGTGATGAAGAACTGTTTTATCCTTAATTTAACATTAGCAGATTTTTTGCATAAAGTTTGGGAACTAGTGTTCTATAATTAATTTACTCTTTTTTTTTCAAAATTTTCTTTCTAACACTTTTTCGTGTTTTGCTAATTTTTCATTTCAAAAATTTTTTTCCAACACTTTTTCGTGTTTCATTTGTTCTTATTAATTTCTTCACATTTCTTTGTTATTTTTTTTTCCTATTTCTACTTAAGGCTCGTACCTCTACCCTGCATACTTTGAATTTTATTTTTCACACTTTTTTGGCGTGTATCTTTTCTGTTTTTCCCGTAATTTTCTTTTATATCAATCTTTACAATCTTTAAAATCTATATCTTTAACTTATCAACTTTTCAGTCTACTTCTTCAAGGCTGTTTACTACTTTCTATGTTTTCTAAAGATTTTTCACTGAGTTCAGTCTTGAATATCTCAAATCCGACGGAAAACTCCCACAAACAAAAAAAAAATCCTAACCATTATACATAATGAAAAAGAAAGAATAAAATAAAAACCTAATTCAAACTAAATTTAGCTAAATTAATTCAAAATAATATCAGGAAATTATAATAAAACTAAAGACAATGTGAAACTAAAGAAATTATTATCAGGTGGAGTGTCTCCAGCTTTTTATTTCCCTTCTTTAAATTTTTCCCCGAAAGTAGCGAATCGTCAGACCAACACTGCAAACAAAACTTAATAATAACAATAATCATAAGAATAATGTAAATAATAAAAATAATAATAATAATTATTATATCATCATTATAATAAATAAAATAATAATGATAATATTAATAATAATAATAATAATAATAATAATTAAAACAAAATAAAACACCAACATGTATACGGTCAGTAGTTCC
>JABUQX010061100.1:0-20000 GCA_015478945.1 Trachelipus rathkii | reverse complement strand
TGATCTTAAATCTTTCTTTCTATCTTTCCAGTTCAGTTTATATTTATAAACTCATATTCATAAATTATATGGTGTATGGTAATACCCATAAAATTATTATTATAATTTCATATTTAAATATAATGGGATATATCATTGAAGGTTAGTGAATACTGTTTCCTAAATTTATGATAGTTATAACTTGAATTACCTAGCTGAATATAATGAACATAATATAGATTCATATCCCAATACTTACACTATAATTACAGCCTACTTGCGGACTTGCGGAAACCATTCTTCTTTTGAAGTCATCAAGCCCAATAAGACCCCTCTTTGACATATTTATGTTAGGGTAAGAATCTTTCTATCTTTTAAACATTCCTTTTGAGAATTTGACTTGATAAAATAAACTATTAGAATAATTTAAATAATATAATAACTTCCCAGTCATAAATCTAATTCCTGTAAATCTTTGCAGGTTTTTATTTTGCGGTTTCATATTTATTTCACAAGAGGCCATCTCAAGACCCATCTTATTTTAGTTCCCAGATTGGCCAACACCCATTTTGTTCTCCAGTTTTTATTGCTTGGACAAGATCCATTTTATTTTTGGTCTTATCTTCAGAACCATTTTATTGCTTGGTTTTTATTTTTAGGTCCCAGATTGGCAAAGACCCATCTTATTTTTATTGCTTGGACAAGACCCGTTAATTCTAGGTCTTATTTCTAACGACATCGCAAGAATCATCTTATTTTACAGATCTTATTCATATTCTTCAGTTTTTATATTAGGTCTTAATTATAGACCACTTCTCAAGAACCATATTATTCCCAGGCAAAAATTACCTTCCCAAGAAAACTTAAATGTGGACATTACAATTGTCATTTTCCCAACCTTAATTGTGAGGCAATAATAATTGCCATTGTGCTTTAATGGTTTCCATCCACTCATGCATGAACTCCCTTAAGCGTTACAACGCATGATCACCCCATTGTTGTTATGAAAGTGACCTCACCTCAAGAAGAATATATAATATATAAGTTAAGCAAGCTTAACCCATTTGAAATATAACTATTGTTTAATAGTGCCTATAATCTAATTATTATAATCATAATAATCAAGCTATTTTAATAGTGACCATAAGATTAATATAAGTATTATAATCATAAATCATAATTCTAAAGATAAAGAATTCCATTTCCCATGTCATATTGTAAATAGTGATTGTTTCTTAACTATTTATAACAATCACTCTTAAGAATATAATAATAAATCTTATCAGAGTGGTTATTCATTTGTGATGACCATCTCTCTCTAACACTTTCAAATTCTGAGATTTTACATAGTCTCCTCATGAAATACCGAGATAATTCCAGTATTTCCTACACACAACTTTTGTTATAAGTTTATAAAATATCTATGGTTTCGGATATTTTTACTTAGTATATAGTTTATTAGTCTGTATCATAGAACTTAATATAGTCCTCATTTTCACTGGGTAATAAACCTATTTATTTTACTTTTCTTTTCTTCTCCTTTGTCCTAAAGTACCTACTCTAAACATCCTAATATCACATCCACTATTAGCGACCAGCATCACCAAGGTCCCTCCAAATGGACCCAGCCATTGGGCATATTGTTTCAGCCTAACGGGACATAGGCACGTCTTCTCGGCTTACCAGTTCGCAGTGGTGTGTCTTCATAATTACTGACGACAGGTACTTACCTTGTTATTAAATCATAATTTCATAAATTCTCTTTTCTTCTTTTCTCATTCTTCGCTGGGAGTAAGTAAGCCATATTATTCATTGAACACATTACTTACTCTCCACCACATAAATACGAGAAAATTAAGTGGCGCCCGAACAGGGACCTTGTGTTCTTGTCGGTTCGCTAAGCCACTGGATTGTGATATTGATCACTTCGCCACTCGTCGCATCACAACACAGAACATTGTATTTTCATAAATTTGCTTCATATTCCTGAAGAAATTTCAGAACAAATCCTTATACAGGATCATACAATCATAAAACTTCTTACTATTCTTAAACTATTAGTTTAGTCCTTACTAGAGTAGAATAGTAATATAGTTATAGATATATTTAATTAACTGAAAATTGCATTAAAACTATAAACTGTAAAATGGATATCTCACCAGATAATCCCATTACCCAATTGAACTCTCAAGGGGATCATAAACCAATGAATCCACCTTTAAAACTGGACAATTTGCTCATAGATTTTGACGAGCAATCTCCTATTAGTCCTGTTTTACCTCCCATATCATATTTAAACACCCCCCAATTAACATTATATGATTCTCCTGAATCCCCAAACTTGTACTCTGGGCCCATAATTAAACAAAAGATTGACATGCTAGAAAAAGCTGTTGGGCACTTGACCCAGTTACTCAATACATCACAGACATCTACTCAGATATCTAACGTAACTGACCCAGGGAAATATAAGTTGGGAATGAAGAAAAATTTTATTTCATATTTAGAGGATTTTGAAGCCTATTGCCGGCTTCAATTCCCTAATTTATATCATCAATGGTTACATTGTCTTGGCAGTCAATTACAAGGTAAATTTCTCCAATTCTATCGTCAAGTCACCAAAAATGATACAGATTACTTCTCTGTACGAGAGACTCTCATCCAATGGTATGAGGACGAGGAGAAACACATGAACGCTTACTATGTAAAAACATATAACACTGCCCGTAGGCATAAAAATGAGAGTATTCATGAGTTTGCTATTAGATTAGAACGCTTGGCTAGTCGTGCTTACCATGGCTTAGACATGAGCGGGCACGAATCTCTCCACACTGCTTTCTTGAATAATCTGCCCTTAACTGTAGAGCAAGGTGTCAGAGAATATATATACACGAAGGAACAGAATAATAATTTCCGTACTCCTTGGGAAGACATAGTGGGATATGCTGACATGCTATATTCAGATTACACAAAATATCTTACTTCCCCTATTCTTTCCACACATAACTCTTCTACCCCCCAGAACATAAAAGAACATTCATATAAGACTCACACACAGACTTATTATCCTTCTAAGACCCAAGTTCATAATTCTTCCCTTCTTAAAAATCAACGACCCTCTAATCATAAAAATCATAAAAGATCACACAACTTAAATCCGGTTGAGTGCAAAGCATTGCTGTGTGAATTTTGCAAAAAGGTCGGTCACCAAATACACAATTGCTACAAATATTTGGGGATTTGTAGCTATTGTCGAAAACCAGGTCATGTAAAATCTGAGTGCCGATCTCGCAAACCTTATAAATTACCTCAAACATCTTCTCCCCTGAATGTGCGTAAGGTTATCTGTCCTTTTTGTAGTGGTCCCCATCCTGGAATGAAATGTCCTCAACGTGTTAAACCACACTTAATGTCTGACCCTCAAAATCATACTACACGAAGATTTTCTAATTCCCCTACACTTAGTTCTTCCAATGAACACTCTCTTATTAATGCTAATGAAGCAAAAACTGGATATTACAGAAAGTCTCCTAAAAAAATAGAACAAAGTCCAAGTAAACGGAACGAGAGTCCGTTGTCTCCTCGTCAATCCCAAGATTCTAATTCTAAGTTACCTGACCCTTGTTTACCTAAAACTAATGTACCTAACAAAGATTTACCTAAAACTAATTTACCTAACCCTTGCGTAACTAATACTAATTTAAAAAACTCTTGTGTACCTAATCCTAATTTACCTAACTTTGGTACACCAAAACCATATAGTCCTTCTTTAACAACGTTAAGTTCACCAGTTGTAAGTAGTCCACCTGTGGAGAAAAAGTCCAATACAGATTTTTCATTCTGTTTTCCATTCATGAACATGGAATCATTCACTTACAATTCACCACCCAAAGAAACGTCTTCTTCCTTAATTTCTGACTACAGAAACACTGAAATACACACAGCACCTCCTGTAACTTTAACGGAAACTCCCCCAGTTTTACAAAGTAGGGTAAGAACTGTCATTGTAAATTGTAAACATTACACCTCTAATCAGTTAAGAGTTTCTGTAGCTTTCAGCCAGAATAGCCTTAAATTTGAAGGATGTATTATTGATAGTGGAGCTGGGATTAGCTTAATGAGTAATGAAGTAATTCCACCACAATTTAAACCGTTTATAAAACCTTCTAAAGACATTGGAATTCACTCTGTCAGCGGTTTAACTCTTGATCATACAGTTTCAGTGGATTCTTACATAGAAATCCCATTATACTTCTTTGATAGTAATTTTGCTTCAAAATCTATTATTTTCTTAATTATTCCCAAAGAATTGATGCCAGCCCCAGTCATTTTAGGAGCTGCTGCTCTCAGAGATAATCATCTCTTACCTGACCTAACTTTACGGAGATTGGTTCGGCGAGTGGGTAATAAAATAGAGTGTATAAGTAGACATGAGAACCTTTCCGTTCCTCTAAACCCAAAGAAACGTCTTCCTTAAATTCTTACAACTAATTATACTAAAACACAGAATTGAACACCATGATAAGTAAATCAGGTGTTACACCATGCTAATGAAAAGTTATATAGCTAGTATGTCTAAAAACAAAAGTATATTATGTCCCACTGACTAAAGCTTTACGGTATATATGTTCTATATTAATATAGACATATAAAAGTTTTTATGGAATTTTGATATTCATTAATCCTAATATTTTTCTTTTCATCAGACAAGTTTATTGCAGTTTTTGTGATTTGACACCGCCAAAAATTGTAATGAAATGTACTGATGGAAATCACAATAAGAAAAATTCTAATCCTTTTGTTTTTGAGTTTCAGCGGAAGAAGAAGAGGAACTCGCATTATTCCAACTGTACACTACCTGTCCTGTCCTATTTGGAAAAAGCAGCTAATATTTATTAGTGGTTCTTGGGCAGGATATTAAGTACCATAACAATAACATATGTAGTTCTTGGAATTTAAAATAATTGTAGAAATAACATAGAAATGTAGCAAAGTAATCTAATTTCTATGTTCATGTAGTATATACAAATAACACTTTGCTGTACTACCTTTTTCTCTGCCTAATAACACTGGGTTTAAGCTCCGTTATATTTATCACCGTCGAAAATAAAGGTGGGGGTTTAGGCTAGTAGGGGAGAATGTAGGGGTGACTGTTGACACTAGTCTCTGATTCTTTAGATTTAAGCAAAGTGTTTGTTCGCCCAAAATTTTCCAATGAAAGATTATTTATTTTTCAATAAATAACAGTACATTGGCAAATTGAGGGTGAATCCAATCTTTTTCTTTAACATAGCTATGTACCAAATTTAGTTTTTACTTATGGATGATCTTAAATCTTTCTTTCTATCTTTCCAGTTCAGTTTATATTTATAAACTCATATTCATAAATTATATGGTGTATGGTAATACCCATAAAATTATTATTATAATTTCATATTTAAATATAATGGGATATATCATTGAAGGTTAGTGAATACTGTTTCCTAAATTTATGATAGTTATAACTTGAATTACCTAGCTGAATATAATGAACATAATATAGATTCATATCCCAATACTTACACTATAATTACAGCCTACTTGCGGAAACCATTCTTCTTTTGAAGTCATCAAGCCCAATAAGACCCCTCTTTGACATATTTATGTTAGGGTAAGAATCTTTCTATCTTTTAAACATTCCCTTTGATAATTTGACTTGATAAAATAAACTATTAAAGTAATTTAAATAAATAACATAATAACTTCCCAGTCATAAATCTAATTCCTGTAAATCTTTGCAGGTTTTTATTTTGCGGTTTCATATTTATTTCACAAGAGGCCATCTCAAGACCCATCTTATTTTAGTTCCCAGATTGGCCAACACCCATTTTGTTCTCCAGTTTTTATTGCTTGGACAAGATCCATTTTATTTTTGGTCTTATCTTCAGAACCATTTTATTGCTTGGTTTTTATTTTTAGGTCCCAGATTGGCAAAGACCCATCTTATTTTTATTGCTTGGACAAGACCCGTTAATTCTAGGTCTTATTTCTAACGACATCGCAAGAATCATCTTATTTTACAGATCTTATTTTACAGATCTTATTCATATTCTTCAGTTTTTATATTAGGTCTTAATTATAGACCACTTCTCAAGAACCATATTATTCCCAGGCAAAAATTACCTTCCCAAGAAAACTTAAATGTGGACATTACAATTGTCATTTTCCCACCTTAAATTGTGAGGCAGATAAAATTGGCTATTGGTGCTTTAAATTGTTCCATCCATCTCAATGCATGCATGAACTGCGCCTTAAAGCGTTACAACGCATGTGAATCACACCGCCCATTGTTTGTTATGAAAGTGACTCACCTCAAAAGAATAAATATAAATATATAAGCTTTAAGCAAGCTTAACCCATTTGAAATATAACTATTGTTTAATAGTGCCTATAATCTAATTATTATAATCATAATAATCAAGCTATTTTAATAGTGACCATAAGATTAATATAAGTATTATAATCATAAATCATAATTCTAAAGATAAAGAATTCCATTTCCCATGTCATATTGTAAATGGTGATTGTTTCTTAACTATTTATAACAATCACTCTTAAGAATATAATAATAAATCTTATCAGAGTGGTTATTCATTTGTGATGACCATCTCTCTCTAACACTTTCAAATTCTGAGATTTTACATAGTCTCCTCATGAAATACCGAGATAATTCCAGTATTTCCTACACACAACTTTTGTTATAAGTTTATAAAATATCTATGGTTTCGGATATTTTTACTTAGTATATAGTTTATTAGTCTGTATCATAGAACTTAATATAGTCCTCATTTTCACTGGGTAATAAACCTATTTATTTTACTTTTCTTTTCTTCTCCTTTGTCCCTACTCTAAACATCCTAATATCACATCCACTATTAGCGACCAGCATCACCAAGGTCCCTCCAAATGGACCCAGCCATTGGGCATATTGTTTCAGCCTAACGGGACATAGGCACGTCTTCTCGGCTTACCAGTTCGCAGTGGTGTGTCTTCATAATTACTGACGACAGGTACTTACCTTGTTATTAAATCATAATTTCATAAATTCTCTTTTCTTCTTTTCTCATTCTTCGCTGGGAGTAAGTAAGCCATATTATTCATTGAACACATTACTTACCTCTCCCACATATATAATATATTATATATATATATATATATATATATATAAATATATATATATTATATATATATATATGGTCGTGATCGCCGTAAACGGCGGCCTTCTAATTTTCGGCGAAATTGTATGAATCGTATGGGTACATGGAATGTCAGAGGAATAAATGTTGAGGAGAAGGAGAGAGGTGATGGATGTATTTAGAAAGGGCAAATTTGATTTTGCTACGCTGTGCCGAAACAAAGATGAAAGGACGTTGAAATTGAGTAGTGTAGGTGTAATGTCGTGTGTGCTGGTGTGGAATGAATGAGAGAGGAAGAGAAGGAGTTGCAATTTTAATGTTACCTGTGGTACAAAGCTATGGTAGACTTTTGATTGTGTGAGTCCTAGAATTCTAATGGTTAAATTTAAGTTTGAAAAGGTCAAGGTATGTGTGGTTGTGACTAGGGTTGGGAAAGGAAAAAAAAGCTCGTTTTTATATGACGATTTATCATATTTTCATGAAAAAAACGCAGCTGAAAAAAAACAAGTAAAAATTTGTTTGTTTCGTTTTTTTTCAATTAAGTTGTGGAATTTACATGTTTGACAAATTTTATTATAGTTTTAGCAAAATATGCCTCTAATTTGGATCTTTTTTGGTTCCAATTTCCCTGAGTTTGTGTTCAAAAGTTTTTGTTCAAAATTTTTATGGGTTTTCCATATTTTATTTTATATTCCTGAATTTTGGAGATATTCAGAATAATATTTTGTTTTGGCTTCATTAATGTTTTCTTACTCTGTTTCCGCTTTCAGTAACATTTTTATTCAATAATTATTTATCAGAATTTAGAACGTGCAAAAAGTCGTGTGACTTTTTAAGGAAATAAAAGGTAGCAAAGGCCCTCACATAAATGTAATTTTTGTTGTGTAGACGTTGCCAAACTAGTATTTATTGCTCATAATCTAGAACTGGAAATTCTGAAAATTCGCCAACTGAGAGAGATGATATCGGCTAAGGCGCTATAGCTTAAGAGTCGCTGTTACTGCCCCTTCACCACTGTCATTCTCACACGATACTTCAAACGACTCTGAGATATCAGACTTTTCAATAAGTCATATCAAAATTAAATGTGGCTATCAACGCTGATGAGCCAGTGATTAATGAGCTTGACCAGTAGTCACGCCCAGTAGTCAGTTACTGTCCAGTAATGCTGGGGTCCTGGGGGTGGGACTAGTGATTAGCTGAATCAAAAGTTGATATTCCAAAGCCAAATATTTAATTTAGTCATTCACTCATCCTCCTTCATTTACAATCTTGGTATAATTTTAATTTCAATATATTTTTATTATTTCATTTGCATCCTTTCAGTCACTTTTGAGTTTTGTTATTCAGACTCATTCTATATAAATATAATATACATTAATGTTTAAAAGTAAATTATAAATGATTATATGATACAAATGTAAAATACATAGTAAAATTAGTAAGTAGAGAAGCCTACAAACGGCAGTCTGCAGGCTACAACCTACTATTAAAATTGTAACGAAAACAATTGATAAAATATAAGAGAAAGGTAGTTCTGCTATTTTATAAATCAAAATGGAATATTTGTTTAATTTCAGGTATCCTCATATTTGAAAAATGAAAATACTCAAGTGAAATATCATATTAGCCTCTTTATATTTTTAAAAATACATTTAATGAAAAAAACTGAAAAAACAAAAAAAAACATGAAAAAAAACATGTTTTTTTCCTGAAAAAAACGGTTTTTTCCCAACCCTAGTTGTGACGTATGGTCCATCTGAGGGAAACGTTGAAGGAAGTACGATTTTTGGGATAATCTGAATGATGTCTGGATGGCGTGATGTAGGGAGCTTTTCAGATTGATGGTGTTTGGGGGAACCCATGAATGGTTGGATAGTGATCAAAAAAGGGATGTATAACAGGTGGTTTTGGGGTGGCGGGAGAAAATGAGAATGGTAGGAAGGTGATTGATTTCTGTGAAGAGAGAGGTATGTGTGTAAGTAATACTTTCTTTAAACACAAGAGTATCCATAAGTATACTAGAGTTGGTGTAGGTAGAGATGGTATCGAAGGGAAAAGTATGATTGATTTTGTATTGGTGAAGAAGGAGATGTTGAAGTATGTGTTGGATGTTAAATCAGTGAGGGGTTTTAGGATGGGATTATCGGATCATTAATGGTTGTTTCTATTGTAAAATTAAGTTTAGTGGTGGCTTGGATGGAGAAGAAGGTGATACGAAAGGAAGTAGGTTAAAATTAAGAGTGAGAAGTTAACTGAACAAGACAATAAGGTAAGAATGTAAGAGCGCTCGCAAGTTAAATCATTGAATGTGAACAAGTTGAGTTACTGAACAAATCTGGGGGGCCAAATGAAGGAAGCAATTGTTAGTAGTGGAAAGGAAGTGTGTGTGGATTTGTGCTGATATAAGTAGGAAGTAAGAATGTTACAGTGAATGGTGGAATGAAGAGGTGATGAAAGCGGTTACAGGTAAAAAACAGCGTGGTTGAATGTACTAAAAGCAATGATGAAGTCTCAAAAAGATTTGGGATATATAAGGAGGAAAAGAGAAATAATAAAAGGTGGACACGTAGGAGAAAACAAAGGTAAATGACATTTTGGAAAGAGAGAAATTGGGACAGTACAAGGGAATTAAGAGCTCTTCTGGAAGGAAGCGCGAAGGTTTTAGAATGAGAATAAGGGGAATCAGCTTAGAATAAGAATAGGGATGGTGCTTTTTGTAACTGATGAAATGGATGCGAGGGAAGTGTGGAGGGAAAGCTTCGAAAATCTGCACAATATTAACAGTAATGAAGAGGTGATAGTGAATGTGTGTGTGGGTTTGAATGGTAAGAGGAATGGTATTTTGGGATGAGAATTATTAGTTAAGGGAGGTAGGTAATGGGGTAGAGAGTGAGAAGTTGAAGAATGGTAAAATCTGCAGGTATAGATGAAATTATGGTGAAATGATCAAGAAACGGAGGCGAGATGTGATTGATTGGATTTGAAGTTGTGTAATAAAGCGTTTTATGGAGGGTATAAGTTTTCCAAGGGATTGGAGGAGAGCCGTAATAGTACCTTATATAAGGGTAGGGGAGAAAAGGGGAACTGTGAAATTATAGGGGAATAAGTTATTGAGTGTTGGTAGGGAAGGTATATGCTGGTATTTGGTCGAAAGAGTGCGTCGAGTGACTGAAGGACTGATTGGTGAAGAACAAGGTGCGTTTAGAAGTGGTAGAGGATGTGTGGATCAAATCTTTACATTGAAACAGATGATTGAGAAAATGAGGGAGAAGAAGAATAAATTGTATTTAGGTTTTATGGATTTGCAACAGGCGTATGATAAGATTTAATAGGGAAGCTTATGGCAGGTGTTAGTGATATATGGTGGTGTTAGGCTTCTGAATGGAACACAAGTATGTATGACGATAGTGAAGCGTGTGTTAGAATGATGGAGTCAAATGGAGATGAGTTTAGGATTAATAGCGAAGTGAGGCAGGGTTGTGTTATGTCTCCTTGGTTATTCAATTTGTATATGGATGGGGTTATGAAAGAATTAGAGGTGGGGTGGCAGGAGATGGTGTTAGAATGATGGAGAATGGAAAAGAGTGGAGGGTGCCCTACCTATTATATGCGGATGATTTGGTTTTGTGTGGCGAATCTAAAGAAGAGTTTTTGAGAGGATTGGTGAGAGATTTGGCAGGGTGTGTAAAAGGAGGCGCCTTGAAAGTTAACGTTTTTGGATAAGAGTAGGTTATGTTGTGGAAGTGAGGACAGGTCCCTCAGTGTGGAAGTATGTTAATGGTGAGCAGCTTGGAACAAGTGTCTGAGTTTAATATTTATTTAGGGTATAATGTTGGATGAGAAGGGAACGGATTGATGCAGAGTGTAGTAGGGAAATGTTGTGAATGGCAGAAGGTGGCGGGTGCAATTAAATCGTTGGTGAATGTAAAGGGACTTAGTTTGAGTGTGCTAGGGTCTTATGAGGTATGCATTGTTAACCTGTGTTATTGTATCGTAGTGAGACTATGGTCTGGAATAAGAAAAATAGATCTAAATTCCAATGTGTTCAGATGGACAATCTTAGGGAGTGCCTAGGTGTGAGAAGAATTGATAAAATGAGGATGACTTATTAGAGAGTTGTGTGGTGTGAAGAAGGGTAAACTGAGAGAATAAATGAAAGTATGTTGAGATAGGTTTGGTCATATGAAAGGATGAATGATAGTCGGTTGGTTCAGCGGATGTGATGCGAGTGTGTTGGGAACCGACCGCTGGGAAGGACCGATAGAAAAGTGGATTGAGTCAGTAGACGAATGTTTGAAGGAGAGAAAGTAGTTTGGTAGAGGCGAGAAGAAAGATTATAACAGGAGTGAATGGCGGGGATTGTGAGGGGGTATGGTTGTGGCCACCTGGCCAAGGGATGAACCTTACATTGACGATCTACATAGTGTGAGGGTCCGTCGCTGTCCCATGAAGCCTTAGGGTGGATTTCTGACTGCGACGAGTTTCTCATTATTAATGTAACTGGAGGGGGCGGTAAGGCCTGGGCTTTTCTTTTTCGACTTATGTCATGTTCTCCTACTGCTTTCTTCTTTTCCGATGCTGTCACGTATTTACTCATTCTTGGAAAATAGAAGGTAATAAAGAGAAGAAAGAAAGAATATATATAATATAAATAAATATATATAATTATATATATATATATATATATCTATATATATATATATTATATATATATACTATATTTATATATATATATATATATATATATATATATATATTGAGTCATTGTACACAACCACACCATGGCTCACAAAGAAGCGGCCACACTGGGCAGAAAAATCAGCACCATGGGAGGGCCCTGACGAAATATATATATATATATATATATATATATATATTATTATATATAATATATATATATTAATATATAGTATATATATATTATATATATATATATATATATATATATATCAGTATATATATATATTATATATATATATATATATATATATATATATATATATATATATATATTATATATTTATATACTATATATATATATAATTTATATATATATAAAATATATATAATTATATTATATATATATATTATATTATATATATATATATATATATATATATTATATATATATATATTATTATTATATAGTATATATATATATATATATATATATATTGCCCTGAGTCTATGTACAGGACCCAACGCTGCCCAAAAGGAAGCGGCCACACTCGGTTGAATAATCAACTCCATGGGTGGGTCCTTGCTCATACATATTTAAAATGTCAAAGATAATTTGGATGGCTAAATGAATATTCAGTCAAAAGTAACTAGAAAATGCCTAAATAAAAGATGTCCTTACATTATAAATAGTAATAATATTACATAACAATTTAAATGTTGTGAAGAATATTCAGTTCTTGGTGAGAGAGAAAATAGTTATTTATTTATGATTTGGAGATGGATTTCGGATTGTTGAGAAGGTGGTGTTGGCCTAGTTATATTGTAGGAAGTTGATCGTTTACGGCGTTGAGTTGGTCGAGGTGGAGGAGATCAGGTGAGCGAGTATGTGGTGAACATGATGTGCTTAGTGCGTTAGTGTGGCGCTAAGCGGTGTGCAAAATCGGTTTGCAGGAGAGGGTATTTGTATTTCCTGGTGGCCATAGGTGAGAGCGGGCGTGTAGTTGGATATGATCGTGGGTATTGTGTTGGTGGTGCCACTGGCGAGTAGGCTGGCGGTATGCCCGTGCGTTTGTTTGTTCGGGTTGCTGGTGGTGTTTAGGGCTGGGTTGGTTCGGTCTTGTGAGAGAGAGTAGAGCGGCGTTCTTCTCTCCGAAGTAGTGTGCGGTGCGTGTTACATCTCTGAAGTTGCCTGCTCGGTTGTCTTGTGTGTTCTATTTTGTTCCGCACGCATTTCTGCGGCTGCCAGTTATAGTAATATGAGATGTTTGTTCAGGTGGTTATGTAGGCGAGGATAGATGGTGATTTAGTAGTGTCTCTTATGATGGGAGGCCCTCAGGTGGGGATATGGCTATGCGTCGGGTTTTGTGGTAGGCTACCGTTAGAGGCTGGGTGAAGAGGGTGGGGTGGCGCTACTTCGTTCTTGGCTTCTGGTCGTCTAGTTCATTGGCTTGTATGTTTAGTGTGCTCAGTGTTTGTCTTTGGGGTAGGGTTGAAGGTGGGTGCGCGATTATCGTGTTAGGGATGTTGTCTTTTGCGAGAGTGAATTTATGATGCCGCATTGGGTGAGTTATTGATATTCAGTGGCGGAATGTTAGCCTTATTGTGGTGTTAGTGTGATTGTAGATGTAGGGGGTTTTGAGAGCTGCTTGGTGAGGTCGCTGTGATGGTCGGAATCTGATTTAATGTTGATACGGTGGTGCTGTTGTTGGTCGTGTGCTTGGTCTTTGTCGTGTTATATTTGTGGTAGTGAGATATTGTGTGATAGAATGATGAGGTGCTGAGTGCAGTTAGTTTGGGCGGCCTTCAGTGTAGTGTGTGTCGTGTTGTGAGTATTATAGTATTATAGTGCTATTGGGAATGGTGGTAGGGAGGTATTGGAATGGTTTGGTGTTTGTTAGGGTATACAGACTATGGTAGTGACGCATTTCCATCGCATCTTGTCTCTCTTGGGTGTGAGTGATCGTTTGTCCTATCGTGAGTGTTCGAGTAATGAGAGTCTCTAGGAGTGTATGGTTCCTTGTAAGCAGATGTCAGTAATAGGGGAGGCGGAGAAGTGTTGTGGAATAGAGTGGGTCAGGGTGGTACGATGCAGATGGTGGTGATGCACGTTGTAAGGTGAGCCGCAGTCGGTGTTGGTGCTGATGTCATCTATATGAGAGTATGGGTACGACAACATCTTTTGCAAGAGGTATGGTTAGTTATGGGCGGTGGTGATTTTGATGTGTTTGATAGAGAGGGCTGTTGGTTGCTAGATCGGCCAGGTAAGGTTCCTGAGCATCTGATGATAGGTATATTGTGAGTTTGTTTACTGTGCTTCGTAGTACGGTAGGGTGTTTGTGTTCTATAGGTATGGTTGTGGTGGTGGTTGTTTGTGGTTGTGTGGTGTGGTCGTGTGTTGGTTGTACTACGGAGGTATAGTCTTTTATGGTGGATTGGGTGAGGTGATCTGCTAGGTGTTGTAGTGTATAGTGGGTCGTGTAGTGAGGGTGAGGTTATTATATGGGTTTTGTGGTGTATTTGATTGTAGTTATTGAGTTCAGTGATAGTTGCTTCTTATGTGTGCCGGTTAGGGTTTAGTTAGTTTTGTAGGGTGTTATACGTATGGGTGTTGTGCTGAGGTCGGTTTGAGTGGTTATATGAAATTAGCTCTTGGTCTCCTGTTGTGGTTGTATAATTGTTATTGTGAGGGGTGCGTGTGGATGTTGGTGGTAGAATTATGGCTGGAGTATATATGAGTGAGGGATCTAAAGTATTACTGTGTTGATGATTATAGTGGCTTGCATGTGTGATAGACTAAGTGTCTTCCGTGGTGATACTTTCGTAGTCTTTGAGATGCATTCTATATTTTATCTAACTAATATAGGTGTGAGTTTGTGTTGGACTTAATGGTGGTGTGGTTATTGGGTGGTGCTTGTGTGATGCTGCGCTGAGGCCTTGTGTGTGTGAGGTCGTGAGAGAGCAATTATAGTGTGTATGCGGACCGGTTGTATCAAGAGGAAGATTAAATATTTAATACAATGAAATTTATTCATACAAGGCCCTTAGGCAATAATTATAGAATGAAACATGATATAATTAAGAGTAAATTATAATAATTAAACAATTTATATAAAACTATAGATAACATAAATTTGGCTGTTATGTAGACGTCAGATAAAGTAAAGTTAATATAAAGTTGTTAAAATTTTTCGTAGATTACAAATAATTATCAATTCTGATGAGTGACAAACAGAGCACGAGGGTGTTTTTGCTGCTGTTACGATATTGATATTCTTCATCATGCGTCATCTTATTGTTGGTGTGATGTCAAAAGAATAGGTAGGTAGCTTTATTTGCTATCGTTTATACAATTAATGCAAAAAATGCTGAAAAAATTACAATCAAAAATTTGTTAGAACATACAAGTGGGCTTGGAGATTTTGAAAACCTGTTGCCTGTAACACAACGGATACAAGTCTTACAGTTTTACCACTTGTAATTTTTTACTTATACCTACAAGATCTTTAAACTTTTTTCAAGACTTGTAGCTACAAGTAAAAATTGTACAAGTTTGGGACCAAAATTAGAAGTCTGTTATGTGTTATTTCTGTATTAGAGGTTTTGAAGGTTATAGATAATATTTTATTTGATTTGCTATATTAATTTTCTTATGTTTTTTCGTACATTTGAAGCTGTAAATTTTCAATAAAAATATAAAATACAACCAACCAAAAATCATAACAAATAGGCTTCATTCACACTGTCAAAATTTGTTTCATGTTATCGATATATCGATATCATTATTATTTGTTGATAATTGATTTTTTTCATGATTATCAACGATTTGATTTTATAAACAAAATGTAGTTAAATAATTTTAAAAATAAAATAAATTTTATGCTATAGTAAAAAAAAAAATCTAAAAGATACAGAAAATACAATAAAAATTATTATTATTGATATTACTATGTAATATATATATATATATATATATATATATTATATTAATATATTTATATATATTATATATCCTTGCAAAAAAAATTCTACCCACGTTCTTAGAATTGTACAAATATGCTACAAGTTTTTGTCTTTCATCATCTTTTTTGTAACAACCTACAAGTTTAAATATTTTTGTTACGGAAGTAGTCTACAAGTGCTGTGATTACACTTGTAGCTACAATTTTCAAGCTGCATTCTTGTGTTATCGAAAATATACGTGTAAAAAATAATCTTACAATTGTAGGACTTGCAACCGTTGTGTTACAGGCCCCTGATGATTCTATTCTTCAAAAGAGTCTCGAATTCTGCTTTTCCTACTTTGGGTTTATCTTTGGGAAGACGGCGAGGTCTTGCAAACACTGGAGTAGTTTCTACACTCTTAATGTAGTGAACAGGTTCTTGTGGATTAAATTTGATGTTCGTCAAGTCAATGGGTGAAGTTGACAAAGGAAACTCCTGAAGCAAAGATGAGATGTGAGAGTCCTCAATGTTAGCGTTGATTTGTAAGGAAGGAACTTCAGCGGAAGAGACTTGAAGATGGACTGTAAGAGACGTATTTGTGTCTTACACCGAAAAATTGGACGGACCTCCTAGGAGGTTCCTATGGTATCCTTTACATCAATAACATACACAAAAATAACTAGTTAAAGAATCATGGACGGATCCTTAGACTCTAAACTAAAACCTCATTGATACAACAAACGACCTCAACAAGGCAGTGCCGACAGGGCAACCCATACAAGTACTCCCCCTACAAAAGAGATAAGGCAGGTCAGAGGCCACAGATTACGAAGTATATTCTTTGAGGTGCCAGAATGGGCCTGCTTTCTCAAAAAGGTACAGGGTTGTGCAGGAAAAACACACCTGAAGGGGTGTATTTCGAGGTGTCCATGTAGGCAGACTTCACAGGTTGAGGCGCCAGTCGTGAGGAAATTCATGAGATTGAGGTAGAATCACGTGAGGAGGTTTTCAATGAAAGGGGTAAAGACGTCAGGAGAAGAAACCGGAACGGTAGATTCAGGAACCGGAGTATGAGACACAGGAAGAAAAACACCTGGAGGAGGAGGAACAAGATAATGCTCATCCGATCAATCTGATTGGCACAAATTAACTTTTAACTTTTTAATTAAAAGCTAATTCTATATGGTGCTGGGAAAGGAAGTTAGTGGCTCTCTGTTTTATAATTTGATTCTTGATTTTTTATCATGTCTTTATGAAGTCGTATTTCGAATGAAGTTGGCTCTAAATGTTAATCGTCAAGAATCTCTTGTGACACTCTTATTGTTAACATCTTATTTAAATGTTATTTTGATCTCGCAATTAGTAATTACATTTTTATTTGATTTGAACAATATCTTACGATATTTTATAATCGTTATATATTAAATACATATTTGCTTTATCTGTAATATATTTACATTAATACGGCAAATATTATTTTATTGATCTTCTCGTGTTCTTTACTATATTTGCATCAGGAACTTTTTTTTTTGTCATTGTGCAGGACCCACCACGGCTCACAATAAGCGGCCACACTGGGTTGAAAAGTTCACCATGGGTGGGTTCTGGCATGGAACAGATGTTGTAAATTTGATGTTTCTATAATACTGAAGATCTCTTGTTCTTATCTAGATATTAACTAGAATTTTACAATATTTAAACCATTGCAAATCATTATTATACATTTATTATCTATAATTATGATGTTCTCCATAGTATTGTAAGAAATAATAATTATCCAGCCATTCTGAATAAATATTCTTTATAATAATATAATAACATATAATTTTCCTTTCTGTGTCATAAAGGATTAAATTATATAATTACATTCAGTAGCAGTTAATAAGCTACCAATCAACATTTTTGTTTAAATAGTTATAAATTTGTAAAGTAGCTAATCCAAGATAGAAGGTGAAGAAACCAGTTTTCCTTGACCTTTTACAGGGCCAAGGGATGAACCCTACATGGACGAGATTCCATAGTGAGGGTCCGTAGCAGTCCCCTGAAGCCATAGGGTGGATTTTTCTGACTGTAATGAGTTCTCACTTAAGGGTAGAAAGGGGGAGGTAAGGCTGGGCTTTCTTTTCGACTTGCGTCATATTCTTCTACAACTTTTCTGTTTCCAATGCATATGACGCACCTTACCCCTAGTCTGTTGATAGAAGGTGGTTGATTATATATATATATATATATATATATATATATATATATATATATATATTATATATATAGTATTATATATATTAGTTAAAAAATATATATATAATATAATATATATTATAATATATATATATATATATACAATATATATATATATATATATATATATATTATATATAATAGGGACCGACCGGGCGGGAATTTTGCCGGGGCCGGGGTGGCTACTCTAATTTAGCCGGGGCCGGGGCCGGGGCCGGGGTTAGCTAAAATTAGAAATGTAAGTCAAAACACTGAAAGTCTTAAAACTTAGGATGAAAATTAAATATAATTTAAATTAATTAATAATTTTAATTATAAAAAAAGCATACATATAATTAATTCAATTAAATAAATATTTTCGAAAGAAATTTTTTAGAAAATAATTGATTTTCTAGAAGAATAAGTTTTATTTAAATATATATTATATAATATATATATTATATATATATTATATATACTATATAAATATATATATATATATAATATATATATATATATATATATATATATATATTAATAATATATATTATCTATATATATTAATATATATTTTTTATATATATATATTATATATATCATATATATATATATATATATATATTATTATATAATAAATATATATTATATGTTTTTATATATATTATATATTATATATATTATATTTACAGTTACACCACCACTCACGCGGGCAAAGCCCTATCTAGAGGGGGGTGCTCAGATTTTTATGTCTGAGCAAGACGGAGCCCAAGAAGAGAGTAACACACACTCAGACGTCCGACCAGTGATGAACCTGGGTCTTTCGCTTAGTTGGGCGAGTGCTCTAACAGCTGAGCTACCGGACGCCATTTTGGTGCTTGATCCTTTCCTTCTTGACTTATACGAGCCGACTCCACCGATAATGTCCATTCTTCTTATCTTCTATAATAAATAGCTATATTCAAAATGATGTTTGTCCATTTTCTTAATTAATGAAATGAAATTTTATTAGAAGAATGAAGATTCATATTTTGGTGCTCCTCCGTTTTTTTAAAAAGATTTTAATTTTTAAATTTTGCTGAAATTCGATAAAACTCTCTTGTAATTACTAGTTCTATAAAGTTTCTTGACATTCTGAACAAATGTTCTCTCTCAGGAACCATCTCCTTCACCAGCACTCAAACTTTCAAATCGCTCGTTTTCAACTTTTTGTGTTTCTTGGTATCTTCTTTATTCTTTCTTTAAATCTCTCTTTTCTTTTCACTCTCTTTTTAATGCGTCCGTTCTCCACCGCAGTCGCTCATTACTTTATAATATTATATATCTATATATAATATATATTATTATATTATATATGATTATATCATATATATATATTATATATTATATTATATATATTATAATATATATATATATATTATATATATAATTTTAAGAACTACTTTGTCGTAGTGATATATTTACTTTAGAGAGGAGGCCCTTGGATTCTTTTTTAGTATTATGCCTTACTGTCACTTCATTTTATTACTAAATGGTAACACAAATTAAACACATTTGTTAAAGAACTTTTTTTTTAATGAAATAAATTTTTAAAAAGGAAAGCTAATTTTTCGTCCCGACACGCGAGAACTCTTCAGGCTAAGGGACTGGATTTTTTTCTTGATCTTCATCAGTTCAAGTGTGTTTCAGCTGGTCTGCTATTTTCTTCATGGTGTTGTTGAAATATTTTGATGTTTTCAGATATTCATTTTGTATAAAATCTATCTTAACTTCACCGGGATGCTTATTGGAGTTGTTACTATTATAAATGCAAAGGATTCCCATGATTTTTGCGATGGTTCGTGTGATTGTTATTTCTGATCATCTTTATATTGTTTGAAATTGATAGAGTGGCCTGTGGTACGGCCTATGACTTGTTAAAGCTGACCTTTATGCTGTCCTTGGTGAGGTCATTGTATGGGATCCCATACTTAGGCCGTAAGTTTTGTTTGTAATTTTGCCATTAAT
>JABUQX010061099.1:27500-30000 GCA_015478945.1 Trachelipus rathkii | reverse complement strand
TAACTCTTTAATATTCATTAAATATTCATTCTTATACTAATGTATATTTAGGCAAGATACACATTGCTGGATTTATATTTAATTTTTTGTATGCCTTGTTGTTTTTCTGATATTCACGTAATTTTTGAAAATTTAAAGTTTTTGAAAATTTTCCCATGAGCAGCGGCAAACGATAGGGTATATACAAACATTGCTTTATTTAATTTTACACCATTTATGTATGCTCTAAAATTTTATATAGATTTGATGAATATTAAAGAAGTCATTGCAATTTTTCATTTATGATCGCGAAATGAAAATTTAAGTGAGGGAATTTTCACTTTGTCACGAATTGGTGTTAATTGTGAAAAACTAAACTTAAATTTTGGGTTATGTTTTTATCTGTATCTATTTGAAGTTTGAAGTCATTTCACTAAGAGTATAGTAGGAGATTAGTTATCAAAAAGAATTTGCATTTAATTCTTTCATTCCTAGAATGATAAGTGCTGCTCATTCTTATAGGTTCAAATCAATAGGGTCGATGACCATTCCCTTTCTCTTTAATATTAGGTCAATATAATTTTTAATTCAATTACCAGTATACAGCATTTAGTTTGGCTGAGTTCTATTTTCCGGACATAAATTCAATTAAAGCCGATTTTGACCCTATAAACACCAACTGTAGCTTTTTTTGCCTTTTTCCCTCTAAAACGTTTTTACGGGTATTTTTCTGTGACTAGTCATTCTTTCAGAATTTTCAATTTTTCAAAATCCATGTTTTTGACATTTTTCGTATCAACTTCCAGAAATTTTTCGAAATGACTTCAAACTTGAAATACGCATAGATGTGTTCATTACCTACAATATTTACATAGAACTTTTTCGATTTTTTGAGTTTTGTGCTCAGCGTTGTCCAACAAACATTTGAATTTTTGGAAAAGTGAAAAATTGATATATATTTTTTTTCTACTCATCCAATCAACAACAAATTTTCAGGGCTTGTATAATCAAGCAAGATGGATCTTTTTTACTTAGATAATTTTTTGGCATACTCAAAAGAAAATTTTAAAAAAATTCAAAATTTTTTTTTTTTTTAAATTTGTTCCAAGAACAAATCCAAACCTATTGCATATACAAAGAAATTATTCAAATAAAAAATGTGCATCTCTTCTGACTACATATACCTTGAAAGTTTGATGTTGATCGGTTGAATAGAAAAAAATATATCAGTTCTTCACTTTCAAATCCCAAAAAAATGGGTTTGGAAATTGGACAACGCTAAGCACAAAACTCAAATAATAGAAAACGTTCTATGTAACTATTGTAGGTAATGGACCCATCTATGCATATTTCAAGCTTGAAGTCATTTCGAAAAAAATTCTGGAAGTTGATACGAAAAATACAAAAAACATGGATTTTGAAAAATTGAAAATTCTGAAAGAATGACTACAGTCACAGAAAAACACCCGAAAACAACGTTTAGAGGGCAAAAAAAGCTACAGTTTGGCGTTTATAGGGTCAAAATCGGCTGAAAATTCAGAATTTTATGTCCATTTTTAGGAGGGAGGAAAATATGGCTCAGCCCGAGCAAAAAATTGGATCTTGCCCTTCATCAAGTGTAATTTATAATGTAAGGGGTATGCGAACTGATATTTACAATTTTTTTACCCTATGAAGCTTTGGACACCCTTATATATATATATATATATATATATATATATATATATATATATATATATATATATATATATATATATATTATATATATATATATATATTAGTATATATATATATATATATATATATATATATATATATATATGTATTATTATTCTTATTATTATTATATATTATATACATATATATATATTATTATATATATATATATATATATATATATATATTATTATTATATTATTATATATATATTATTATTATTATTATTACATATTATTACATATATATATATATTGTATAAACATATATATTATATATAAACATATATATATTATTATTATTATTATTATTATTATTACATTATTATTATTATTATTATATTATTATTATATATTATTTATTATTATATTATTATATATTATATTATATTATATATATTTACCAAAATATTATTAAATATATACATATATATATTATTATTGATCACAGATATATATATATATTACATATTATATATTATATATATATATATATATATATATATATATATATATATATATATATATATATATATATATATATATATATATATATATATATTAATCGTGTTTAATATGTCTGGTCATCAATTATTAATTAAATAAACTTTTTCTATCACATGTTGCTGTTTTTTTTCTTCTTGTTTCTCAAATGTTAAAATTTCTTCCGAACTATGTTTGAGATATATTCACGACTTATGAGAGAAATAAAAATTATTGAATTTTAATACCAAAATCAGTGCTCTACATAAACATGAGCTTTCCATTGTAAGGGAACCTGCCATTAAATCAACGATTTATCAATC
>JABUQX010061099.1:0-22500 GCA_015478945.1 Trachelipus rathkii | reverse complement strand
TATAATATATATATATATATACGAAGAACAAGGGAAAGGAAATTATATATATAGTATATATGATATATATATATATATATAATATTATTATATATATGGCTATATAGTATAATTATAGTATATAGTATATATATATATATATATATATTATAATATATATATAATATTAATATATATATTATATATATTATATATATATATATAAATATATATATATAATCAATTTATTGTAGCTTGAAGGTTAATTAATTGTAGTAAAATTATAAATTATTTCAAAAAATTTAATTTTAGCATTTAAAAACCTTTTTTTAAGCCAAAAAAAAGCGGTATATCCAATCAATAAGCAGTACTTTTTCATGTTGGTATATGTTAAAAGGAAATTCTTACATTTTATAAGTAGGATACTGGGGTTTTAAAAATTGATCAAAAAAGGGTGGGTGGGGGGAATTTTTTTTTAACACCTCAATAACTTTTTTAAAAAATTGTTATACAGATTTTTTATTCATGCCTGTTTTCTAAAATAGTATTCCCTTTAAAATGATTTTCCCTTATTCTGCATTAAGTAGAACCAAAGTTATCAGTCTTTGAAGAAGTGAAGTATCGCGGAACCCCACCAAAATTTAGGGGGGTGTTTTGAAGGCCCCTACTTCAAAGTGGAACTAATATGTTGTAGGGAGTGAGTTTTGTGCCAAAATGGAGTTTGTACTACAAATTTCATTTAAAATGGAGGGGGTTGGGTGCAACTCACCACCTGATTTGTCAGAGAAACCACCATATATAATATATATATATAGTATTAAATATACTATATCTTATATATATATATATATATATATATATATTATATATATTTATGATATATCGGCAGGGACAAATCGTTGTTAGGAATGGGATGGAGAATGGAGAATGAGTTGCGAGGTAGCCCTACTCTATTATATGCAAGGATGATTTGGATTTTGTGTGGTGGATCGGAAAGAGAGTTTGGAGAGCCAATTGGTTGGGGGGTGGTGGGGAAAGAGATTTGGCATTGGTGTGGTAAAGGGATGGTGTTTGCAAAGTAAACGTAAGATAAGAGTAGGGTTATGGTTTGTGAGGCTTGTGATGGTGAGGGGACAGTCCTCGGTGCGAGGTTATGTAGGATGGTGAGCAGCTGGAAGACAAGTGTTGAGTTTACAATTATTATAGGATTTTGTTTTGGATGAGGAAGGGAACGGAAAATTGCATGCAGGAGTAGTTGTAGTACGAAAGTTGTGAAATGGCAGAAGGTGGCTGGTGCAATTAAATCGTTGGGTGAATGTTAAAAGTATAAGTTCTTGCGGCGGCTTAGAGGTCTTGCATAGGGTAGTTGTTCAGTGTGATGCTATAGTAGGTTGAGGACTATGGTCTCTGAATAAGAAGTATAGATCTAAAGTTCAATCCAATCACTTCCCTCAGTCATAGAAGCTTCTTTCGATTAAATAAAAGCATTACTTCCCTACAACACTCAAACTAATTCCAACGTTCTTTATCTTCCCTATAATAAAACGGATGCGTACATTACTGTCTTTTCCAACCATCGAACTATTCATCCGATAATCGCTTTGTTACAGCAATTTCCATATCCAGTCAAAATCTCAATTTTGCCTCCATTCTGATCATTTCACAATTATTTCCGTTTATGACCTGGCGAACTTTACCATTCATCAACCCTAACTCCCCAAAATAGCTATTCCCTTCTTACATAATCAAACCTCACACACATTCACTAACCACCTCTTCTTACTGTCGAATGGTACACGACTTTGGACGTGTTTCCTCGCACAATCTCCTCAATCCAATATTCATCCTATATTCCTTATTTTATTGAAAAGATTTCCTGTGTACTGTCTTCCTTACCGTTTCCTACTTTTCTTTCTAAATGAGTTCCTATTCCTTGATATGTTCCCATCTCATCCTCTAATCCAAATCCTGTCAGGTGCTTCTTTTTTCCCTCTTACCATAGCAACTTTTTAGTCTTCCGTTCTTCCTTCTTTTATACCGTATCTATATACACCTTTCTTTTGAGACTTCAGCATTTGTTGGCGTATTTTAAGCACATTCAACCAACGACTCTTTTAACTTTAAAACCCTTGCATCAGTCTCATTTCTACCATTCACTATGACAATTCTACCATTTAAACACAACTTACTGTTCATCTTTTCACTGTTTTTAACTTAACCTTTTTTTTGGGCTTTATTTTCTTCGGTTTCTTTTCTGAGATTTCCTGTGATACAGTTTGTTCTGTTATGTATTTTATCATGTTCACTTAACGCCGTCTCATTCTTAATTCTCTCCCTCCTTTCTTACCTCCTCGTCCTTAATTCTTTACATAACAACATAGTGATCTAATATTCCAATCCCCAATCCCTTCACTGATTTTAAACATCTATCACAAGTGTTCAACATCGTCCCTTCATCACCACAAAAATCATCATTACCTTTCACCTTAAAATACCATCTCTAACTCTACCCTATACTCTCGATATATTATTAGAATACTTTCCTGCCTGAAGAATGTTTACTTACACACATGTCTCTCTCCTCACAGGAATATTTCAAATTACTTTCCAAAGCATTTTCAGTTTCTCCCCGCAACTCGAAAGCGCCAGTTATGCCATCTCTTATGTCAACCTTTAAGTGCCCAAACACAATCAATCTTGTCTTGGCTTCCTACTTTCCATTTAAAACATCACTTCAGGAACTGATCACAAAAAAGGGCACACTTTCCCAACATCACTTTCAGAAGGGCCATATTATTACAACCCACACATGAGCATCTGGACGCGTTGGCAGAAAGGTTTGTAAGAGGTTTGAACTAGCTGAGCAGTTCGGAGAGGGTAGGCAGCAAAAGGTCGACCATTCAGCTCTGTTCTAAAAGTTACATAAATCATAATCGCAACTCCCTCTCGCTATTATTTCTCTCCACTCAGCACACACATTTTACCTCAAACCACTCTTCTTCGAACCACTTCATTTCTCTTTTGTTGTCAGTGAAACTGTGTAGTATTTAGTTTTTTCTTTCGTTTGTTTTGTGCTCATAATTTTCTTTTTTCTTTTATGTTTTATTTGTGGTTAGGGTGGAAGAAATGAGAAAATGAACGTCCAGCAGACGGTTGCAGTGAATGTTTATTTTGGGTGTGAAAGGGGGGGAAATATTTTCATTTTAGTAATATTTAATGTAGAAGTGCATTATAAAGTGATAAGTTATTTATGATGAAAATGTTTTTCAGTTAAAAATTAAAAAAGAAAACAAAAAAAAACTGTAGACTTTTTATTTTTTTATTAAGAGGAACGTGAGCTGGAGTAAATGTTGACGCTACACAGTCCTTACGTTCTACGTTTGAGAGGTAAAATTATATTATATTATTTTATTGTTTTATTATCATTATTATTATTATTAACTTTTTATGTTTAAGTATTATTTTATTTTTTTCTGAATGATTTATATGAATGTTTTTAGTTTTGTAGTTTGATCGCCTTATCCAGAGTTCTCAAGGGATGATATTGTGACTGCTGCTGATTTCGATTGAATCGGTTGAAAAGAAGGGAAGATTTTAAGGTATGATGAGTATACATGTGGTTGTTTTATTTTGTTTTATTATTATTATTATTATTATTATTATTATTAATATTATCATTATTATTTTATTTATTATAATGATGATATAATAATTATTATTATCTGCAAATTTATTTTTACAGTTGTCTTAAGTAGCATTGTATATAATATTAAAAGTTTTGTTTGCCCCCCAGTGGTTTGTCTGACGAATTCCGGCTACTTCGGGGCGGCGAAAAATTTTTAAAAGAAGGAAATAAAAAAGCTGCGGAGACACTCCACCCTGTAAAAAAAAAAAAGAAGGTTTATGATATTTGTTTATTTTTATTATTATTTCTGATATTATTTTTGAAATAATTTAGCTAAATTTAGTTTGAATTAGGTTTTTATTTTATTTCTATTTCTTTTTCATTATGTATAATGGTTAGGATTTTTTTTTTTTTTTGTTGTGGGAGTTTTCCGTCGGATTTGAGATATTCAAGACTGAACTCAGTGAAAAATCTTTAGAAAACATAGAAAGTAGTAAACAGCCTTGAAGAAGTAGACTGAAAAGTTGATAAGTTAAAGATATAGATTTTAAAGATTGTAAAGATTGATATAAAAGAAAATTACGGGAAAAACAGAAAAGATACACGCAAAAGTGTGAAAAATAAAATTGAAAATAAGGAGTGTAGATTGAGAAAAAGAAAATTATAGATTGAAAAAAAAAAACAAAGAAAAGAAAAGAAATAATAAAGAACAAATGAAACACGAAAAAGTGTTGGAAAAGAAATTTTGAAGAAAAATAAGCAAAACACGAAAAAGTGTTAGAAAAGAAATTTTGAAAAAAAAAAGAGTAAATGAAATATGTAAAAGTAGTAGACAAATTTTATGGAAAAAAGAAAAGCAAAATGTTTAAATTAAAAATAGAAAACAGACTATTTATGCAAACCATTATTGAAAAATTGAAATATTCATTAAACTTATGTATTTAAAACAAAAATTCGGATTGTTTTTTTTTTTATTAGAATTAAGGAAATTATTTAACTTTAATGTATCCTTGCTGTGGTGATTAGGGTGAGTAAGGAATTTTTTATCCTTCACGCACCCATGCTGTGGTGGTTGGGGTGATTTTTTTTGGTGTTGGGTTTTTTTTTTGGTTTAAACACTTAATTATTTTTTTTTTGTTAAGGGTTTCTTTCACTTTATATTTCTGTGTTTTAATACAGTTGTATCTTTTTTTCCTTGGGCGACCCACGACGACTTGAACGAGGATACGTGGGGGGAAAAGTAAAAAATCCCACGGAATCATCAAATTTAACCTTTCAAATACAATCCATCACCTTTCGTCCTACTTTCTAATCCCCATATTAGGTTTTAGAAATCGGGAACTAAACTTATAATACATACAATCTCTGTGGAAGATGCAAGGTAGCTTAAGGCGACCACCACTCAGGTATTGAGGCATAAATAAAGCTATTCCTAGAGTAGCAGTCCCATCCACATCTACCACTGTCATTTTAAGATAAGCATTATATCACGCAGAACAGATAGAACCTTAAAGGGAACGATTTTGATGTGTCCATCCCCTCAGAAATACGTATACAGCTATTATCACAATCAAAAACACTACTGGTTTATTTAATATATTATATAGTATATATATATATATATATGAGATAATATATAAGAAGCGCTATAGGTGAGTTGAGTACGTGCTCTGATAAAGGTTGACCCTTTATCGTCGAACTAAGACAAGTAACAGCTCGGCTCTTTTTCTAATAGATATAGAGTAATACTAATGATACGTATCAAATAGAACAAACTGAGTCAGAAGACAGAATCATAATATAAAATGATAAATTAAGACTAGAGACACAAAAGGGTCTTATTATTATAGCATATTTATAATTTTTATTATTGCATTTTTTCATGATTAAAGATTGGGCTCGCAATATTTGACACATTTATAAAACGATAAGCTCTTGGACATAATATAGTCCCCCTTTAGGAGAATTTGTGATTTGTTTTTAGGAATCATAAATATAGTAATCTTGGTTTAATGTCTCTGCCTACGAGGACATTGGGAAAGCGCTGAGTTTGTGATAAGGAAAATATATTTTTATAAAAACCTTTTCCATATATTTAATAATTATAACTTACTACTACTACTAATCGTACATTTTAAATGTATATTTCGTACCCCAGCATAGTCCATACCGGCTACCACCTGACATCATATTTATCCGTGTGCGCTCGAAGTAGTCCACCGAATATAAGCTGAAAGTACGAAGAGCGATATGATGTAAAGTGGGATTCGCTCGCGAATATATAGAAAGAGGTTAAGAGTATACAATGACCATAACTTAAAATCTAATAGCGTATCTGACTCACTTTCAACAGTGCATGTATGTAAGTGCAGAGAATTTCTCTACATATTATGTCCCTCGAATTTGGTGAGATTATTCATTTTTTTACTACTTACTATGGAGTTTCCTGTACTGATCATTGAATCCTTAAGTTACTTACTGATTTAGTGCGTGACACTGATACTCTCAGCACTCGAGATATGTTAACGTGACGTTAGTATCCAACTCCTTAATATTATGGACGAGACTCAATCTCTCCCATAGGAGGATTGTTATACTGTTAGTATACGATATTATGTATTATATATTACATTTGACACATATTGTCATAAAATATAATGTAATAAGCCAAACACTCTAAAAGCAAGGTTGTTGTCGATTACTGGGTATGTACGCGGTAGCTGTGCAGTAGCATCCCTCCATGAAGAATATTCTCATTGAGGAAACTCACCATTATTTCACTACGCTAGAATTGATATTATATCAGAGGAAAAGGTAAGTTCTAGCTAAATTTTATCATCATAAATGGAAAATATTTGTATTAAATTTCTTTAAATCCTCAATAAATTTTGAAAAATAGAAAAGACTCAAATAAAATATTATATATTACTACATTATTATTTTTAAAATACAACATATTAAATGAAAAACAAAAAAAAAAAAAAAAAAAAAATGAAAAAAAACGTTATATATTTTTTCCCAAACCCTTAAATAAGTGTAAATACACCTAACTCGACTGCCAGTAAGAACCAGTAAAAACAAGAGTTGATAAAAAAAAAAAATATACATAAAAAAAAAAAAGTATAATAAGAGAAAAATAAATAAAAACAAATAAAAACAACACAAACAAAAAAGAAGGAAAGAAATATAAAAAAATAAAAAATAATATAGAGAGAAAAAGATATACAATATAACAAAATAATAATATAATAATTATAATACATAAATAATATATATAATCATCACATATATATATGATATAATAATACTATATATACTATATATATCATATATATATATAATTAATATAATATAATATATATTAATAATACTCTATATATTATCTACTATATATCATACTCTAGTACTATATACTACTCACTAGTATGGATCTACTCTACTAACTTAATATATATATTATCATATACTATTCAATCACCCACCGTATATAACGATATACTTATATACGTATACTATACGTATAATAATATTATATACGTTATATCTTCACAGCGCCCATTAACACATACGCTCACGCGGTACGAGCCCTAGTCTAGGAACGAGGATTGCTCACTACATTTATCACATCATGATCAAGACGAAGCCAACGCCCAAGGAGAACAGCTCACATCTCCCACCCCGTCACGTTGGAACCTGGGCACCCTCGCTTCGTTCTCGGCGAGTGCTCTACCCATTGAGCTACTGGCGGCCGTATCAATGTTGCTGTGGACTATAATATACTATACTTATTTATATCTATATATCCTATAATAATATATATATACTATTATATATATCACTACTAATATATATATACTACTATACTACAACATACCCTCATCATCTCATATATTACGATATATATTCATATATATATACTTATCCGACTCTCCATGTAGAGCCTTCGCCGACTCTCGTTGGACCAGCATTTCTCTTCGCTTCCTGGTCACAGAACACTCTCTTTACCCTCGAACAGCCCTCTA
The DNA here is from genome assembly GCA_015478945.1 of Trachelipus rathkii. Lineage (NCBI taxonomy): Eukaryota > Metazoa > Arthropoda > Malacostraca > Isopoda > Trachelipodidae > Trachelipus > Trachelipus rathkii. The sequence continues at coordinate 14,874 of JABUQX010061099.1, read as the reverse complement.
GCGAACCCCCACATATTTCTTTGCTCAATGGTTTCTGATGCCAGTCCTTGATCTATACACTCAGGTAGGGTTTCACCCTTCAGTGGAAACTGGCATCTTCCATTTGGCATCGAAAATCGTTTTCGAGGCTCTCCAGAAGATCGTTAGGCGCATAAAGATTTCAATTGCTTGTCAAGGAGTGTCAAGCAAAAAGAAGTAAAGGAGCCGGGCTTGCTAGCCGTGTCGCCCATAGAACTATGCGAAGAAATAAAGTTTTCAATATATCTCCCCTGTCTCGAATATCCATTCTCTTACATATAGACAAATCAAATCCAGTTATGCAGATACTAATTTATGCGTATCATATGTAAATTCGAAATTGTTTTATTAAATTTGAGCGATAAAGAACTAATTTTTGATATTTGATCCTCCTCAAGGTAAACTTAATTTTGTTAAACTATCAAATTTTAATATATTTTAAGTTGTATCCAAAGAACATTGTATATGAAGTTAGGTTGCTCTCACTTCTTAATAAAAATATTCATTTTTCTTTGTGTATAAGACTAAAGGTACCATTTCAAATTCATAAATATGATAAGGATTTTCTTTCGTTTTATCAATTTTTTATCTGCCTCCAGTGGATCTAGCACAATGCGATGTCTTCAACAGTTTCAATCCACGACGTAACATGCACATGCTCTCTTGAAAAACTTCTTCTGAAACTTTCATCTATATTCTTCTGTTCTTCTTAGAGCCTTTCATTCTTCTCTCTCCCACGCTGTTGTCACACGTGCATCTCGACGACAGTCAGAGCATTAATGATTATATTATATTATATATTACTTTATATTATATATATATTATGTATATATATATACTATATATATTATATAAATATAATATATATTATATATATATAATATATATATATAATAGTATATATATCTCCCCAACTTCTTCGTGCTTTGAAGTGGGGTATTGAAGTTACTTATGACCTAAAATAAAAGGCGTGATCTGACTTTTGGTAATCTTTATTTCGTAACCCACACACTAGTTGCCAGACATGTTTTCAAAAGCGACATAAACACGGGTTATTTGTAAGCAATGTCAAGCACACTCCAGAGTAAAAGTGGACGGCTGCGAAATGCTCACGCAGGTCCGTAGCCGGGAGAGGGATTTATATTTTTTTTTGGGGATAAAGAAGGTACTAGATATTGCAAAAAATAATGGTGATATTTATTTTCAGTCGTAACAGTAAATTTTACTGTAAATAATTTTCAGAGGTATATTAAATTAAGATTAATATACATAGAGCTTCTTAGGAGATATTAAAAATTGTTGATAAGAAAGTCTTAAAATTTAGGATAAAAATAAAAAATTCGTTTATTGCCAACTCTGAAGATTTATCAGATAGATGGGGGAGGGGTTGGAAGGGAGATCCGCTGATCCTTCTCGACGAATGAGAAAATTTAAGATAGGAAGGAGGGGGATATTTTATCAGCGTGGAATTTTCGAAGAGAGGGGGGGGGGTTAGAAGCATAGTCGTCCAAGGTGTATGGGGGGAGAGGGGTTTGAGGAGATTGCGATGGATGCATTCATCGACGAATGAGAAGAAATAAAAATTAAAATTAAATTAAAAATAAAAAAATTAAAAAGTGTATTTTTTATTTTATATATTATATTTTTAAAATTGGGAAAGAAAGAAAAAAAAATTATGCTTAGAAAGCACACACGAGCACGCGTTCACCTGCAATCTATACAAAAATTCTTTTTGGGTATAGAGTCCCGCCAGAAAAAAAAAATCTGATATATACAAAAAGGATGTGCCCCAAAATGTTTTTATGGGTTTTTTTGGGGTTTTTTCATTGGACATGAGATTAGAAAACTACAATTTGGTGGATATTAAAAGAAAGGGTGATATGTATAGGTTAAAATGAAGGTAGAGTAAAGTTTAATCTTAGGGAAACAGTGGGGGAGTTTCGTTTTAAGGAGGAATCAATGCTAATGAGAAATAGATGCTTAACAATTGTTCTTTTGACATAAAATTTACTGTAAGTATGTTTTAAAGTGTTAGATGTATGTAATAGCGTTAATAATCTGTTTGCACTTTAATTCTTGATATGTTTTGGATTAAATGGGAGCAAAGAGCATGTGGTTTACAAAAAAATTATTGAGTTGCTGAGGGATTGAAATAGGATGAAACGTGGCTCGTGTTTGCAATACCAAAAATTTGAAATGATGTGAATCTGATGTCGTATCAAAAATAGTATTCTAACTTTAGTTTAATAAACTTGAAAATTAGTTATAAGTAGTGACAAAAATAAGTAGATATTTTGATATTGCATAAATAAAAAATATAAAATTTTTGGAGTAATTTGGATGAAATTATCTTTGTTCTTATGAACTTGTCTTTAATCTTTTGTTGTATGAACTTGCCTTAAAACTGTAAATTTTATTTAACTTTTTCGAAATTGCATTGATTTGTGTTTTAGCTTTTTATAATTTTCGATCAATGAAATATAAAAAATTTATACTCTCGGTGGCGAGAAAAAAAATCTTAAAGTCTAAAAGTGTTTGTGACTTATGAAGAATGTTCTGGTGTGAGGAAGAGAGTTTGTTTTCCACAGGGAAGATAAATAGGGAGTTGTTTCTAAAGTGGGAAAGTTAAATAGTGGATGAGGAAATTGATAAGAAGTCTACTTTAAAGTGAAATTTCAAGGCAATGGAGGTGGTGGAGCAGAGATGATTCTGTGACCGGGGTGTTGGTTTGATAGGAGAAGGAGGAGTTGTCACAGATTAGATTTCGGAAGGGTATCGCGGGGAACGTCTTTGTAAAAGTAAGCCTTCTTGGAAGCTGAAGGAGACAAGAAAGTTGGCTTTGGAAGTGTGTCGGAGGCCGTGACTAAGGGTGGGTGGAGGAGGATTTGGAAGGGTTGCTAAGTGAGAACTTTGAGGAAGAGTTTCGAAAGATATGTCGTGTGAAAGTATGAGTGTTATTTCTGTTTGTGAAATGGAAAGGTTAGAAAAAACTTGTAGAGATTTAGATTGAGGAGGGACCACAATTTCCTTATTACATAAGACTTTCGGTTTTGCGACAACCATAGAAAGTGCGGAAAGTGTTGTCCTTTATTGTGGTTTATGGTGTAGGATGTGCATCATCTTGCAAAAGGAATAGTTTGAGAATGTGATTCAAATGTTAAAGGGAGAGGAGTTAAATTTTTAATGAGAGTTGAGAATACTCAGTGTTATATGGAACTGCTTCGGACTTTGTGAGCAATAAGGACAACGTGAGGGTACTGTAAGTGGGTTTTGATAGAAAGATTTGCAAAAATCAGGGTTGACGAAAGGGAGTTGAGTAAAGTGAAGAAGAAGTCTACAATAGGTGTGGGACTGTAGTAGGAAGATTTGGAAATCATGCGCTTGAAAAGATGTTTGATGGTTGAGATTTAAGAATTGTTGTTCTGTGGAGTGTGTGGAGTTGATTTCCCTATTGCTTTGGAATATGAATCTAGAAAGGTTGGTTGTGGAGATATGAAATCCGAAACTGCTGTATCTTTGCTCAAGAAGAAAGATGCGTTTCTACTTGAGGAAGATAGAGAGAGCTGATATGGTGATTTGAAGTGAGATTATCAACCTGAGAGGGACCAAATGGAGGGTGATGTTCTAAATGTTTATCAAATGATGGTTCGGAGGGTAATCTATATTGCTCAGAAACAAGATTGTGCGAATCTAATAAAGAATCTGATAACGATGACTCACCAAAAGATAGAATCGTGTCTGAGAAATCCTTTTGAGAAACAGGGGGAGTGCCCTGGGATTCAAGTTGATCACTGAGATTGGGAGGCTTTTAAAGATTGCAAATCATGTTGAGTGAAAGTAGTTAATTTGGGAGACAGATTATAATTACCAATTAAATATTCAAAAGAAGGAGAGATATTATGAGGCTTAAAAGGTAAAACATTATTAAAACAAGAGGTGGAAATAAGTAAATCATGCGGAGAGTTAGAAGAATTAAGCCCTAGAAAGTTACACTTATTGTTCTATACAATCATTATAATTTATTTAGGTACTTCGACAGACTTTTTAGTTATGCGTTAAGCTCTTCTACTAACAATGTATTCTCTAACTTATGTTCGCTTGATCTGGTAAATATTGAAGCTGAGGGCCAAAACACTTTAATCTATGCTCATATTCAAAGCGCATCAACAATAAATAGACCAATGTCTATCTGGACCTGGTCTGGGAATTTACACAATCTTATCTCCTGCTGCATTTCACTTGGATTCGCTGTGGACATTACTGTTCATTATGCCATGTTAATCTGTTATCTTATCCAATGATTCTACTTTGCGTTAGCTGGTTTTCATCATATTCAAACGCTGCTTTCTATCAAATTTAAATCTGCAACAATTGCATAAGCCCAAAATTTTTTTTTGGCAGGGAGACTCTATAACAGGTGACCTGGTTATAGGAAAAAATAAAGAACTATTTTTAATTGCTTTATTTGAGAAAATTTTTGTTAATATTTTCGAATGTGTTCTTACATTCATTTTAATATTTTTATTTTTTTGTTCCTACTCCAAAACTCTTCCCCCCCCCATCCGCCTCGTCCGATGTTTCTTAAACCCCCCCCCCACTCGTCTTCGTCGGGAACACGGATAACAATACTCCCCCCCATTTATTTTTTGTCCCCTCATCTTTTACTGCAAAAATAAAAAATTAATCAATAATGCCATGTCGAACCTTTCCTCATTTGTTAAGATAAAAAATATTCTGTTGATTAAGCGTATAGCATCTTAATTAAAATGTACCATTTTTATTTTTTTTTTGGATTTTCTCTTTTTTTTCTCTTTTTAACATCTCTTTTAATTGTTCCCCCAATGTTATGTAGATTTTCTGAAGTGTTCCTTTCCTGTATCAGTCGAGACCCCCCCTTCTCTCGACCCCCACTTTCTCCTCTTTCCTCCTCGCCCCAGCGACCAGCTTTACACGTTGGAAAATAAAGCATTTTACTTGCAAATGATCCCTAACGGTGTGATCTTAGTTCTGCCAAACAGGGTTGAATTTTGGTGAGTTTCATTTCTTTTTTCCCATTTACATGTGTGTTAATTATATTTATTCATTCAAATCTCTAGGAAATAATTTAAGGTTTGACGTTTTTGAAAGCCTAATTTAAGCTAGGGATTTTTTTTTTTTATACAACTTGAGGCTTAGAGGCCTTACCTTGAAAGTCCTAAACTTACCCTTAAGCTTTGGGTTGGTATAAAATTTTGTTTGGAAGCATGTAGGAGTAAAATTTCTATGAAAAAAACTAATTATTATTATTAATAAATTATTGTTTTTTTTTTAAATTCTTATGTTTATAATATATTTTTATTTTGTATGTTTAAAACATGATTATATTTATCCCTTTATCTTTTTATTATATTTATTTTTATACGCTTTAAAGTAGACAAAAACTATCCTATACCCGTCGTATTTTTTTAAATTTTTTTTCTTGCAATAATTTTTATTCCTTTTTCTTTTAGAAAAGTATAATTTGTTTATTTCTATCAAAAACCCTAAGAATCCCTTATTATTAAATAAAATGCTCTGAATTTGTAACGTAGATTCATCTTGCTCTTGATTGACTTAAACTATTACTCCAATAACAAAGTCGTAATATATATGATACATATGTTAGTATGGAAATTAGAACATGTCTGAAACATAATAATAACATAATAATATAATAACAAATAAAAATTAGGTCTTGAGGATAGGCTGTAGGACGATTATATATAATACTATATATAATATATTATATATATATAGATTATTTATAATATATACTATATATATATATATATATATTATAATATAATATATTTATATATATAATATATATTATAATATATAATATATATATTTTATTCATATTATTATATTAACAAAGTTAGGTTGTAGTTTTTCTAAATATGCTGCTTTTACATTGAAATAAGCTATACCAAAGGCCTCTATCTTTGAGGTGACAATAATCTCTTGTGACAACAGCTACGCCCATTTTTCTTTTTGCTCCTTTGGTTGATATGGTTTAAGCATTTTTGATATTTTAATCTACACTTTGAAATAAACTTTTCCAGAGGTTTTATCTGAAGGTTGAAAAAGCTGTTTTGCTCCACACCTCTGAGGATTTTTTTTCCATTCGTGGAGAGTACATTTTGCAAGATCGAATTTTTTTCGTTTTTTTTTGATTTACGAATAGATCTAAATAATCACCATTTCAAGGCCTCATTTCCTGCTTTATTTTTCTTTCCTATTTTTTTTAATAAGAGGCCTTAAACTCAACTTTTTATTAGTTTTATTATTCTCCTGTTATTTGAAAGGTATTTATTTCATCGCTCATATAAGCATTAAATCAATAGGATAAATTGAGCATGCAATGTGGCTGAAAATCCTCCATTTTCTCTAGTTAGTTTTACAGTTTTCATTTTTGAGAAATATTTATTATTCTTTTTGAAATTTCATTTAGCTACCTTTTTTTTGTTTTGGAGACTAAAGATAATTTGAAAAATCTCCCTTAGCCAAAGTAAAAATTATATTATTCAGTAATATATTATAAATTTTTTTTATCCATTTCAGGGTTTTCAATAATCTATATGTATTTAGTGAATATTTGAATTTGTTAAGAGATTTAAATTGAATGGATCACAAAACTATTTGCTCGATTAAATTTTTTTACAGAGTGATTATATGGGAAATATACAATATAAATTAAGATTTTTTTTCTTTTCAGAAAAAGTAATATTGTAAGTAAAAGAAATAAGATGTTTGTATGAAATTTATACAAAAAGTATGTTGGTTATTTTGGTAGAGAATTGTCTTTGGATTCTATTTAAGTATTATTAAACTAATCATGCGAAAGCTCTATCCTAATTTCCTAAATGAATAAAATATTACGTTTTAATCTGAACTAGGAACATTTTAACTTTTCAATTCAAAAATTTTATGTTTGATAAAGTATAAATTTTAAAACAGCCAAAATTTAATTATGTTAGTACTATCTTAGCTGCGTCTCATCCATATTTTTCTTTAGTATTTCATAATATCGTAATAATCTGGTATGAGAACCACATCCTTACTATGTAGGTTATATTTTATGACTCAGGATATGTGTTGATAAGTAAATCTTTTATTGCTGTAGTCTTTTTTGGTATTGTGAAAAGTTGGGTCGTGGAAACAGAGATAAAATATGATCTGACTCTGACCGGATACGCATCATATTTTTTTTCTTAGCCGTTAGCAATTTTGCGTTTTTGTCGTTAGTTTTATTATTTAAGGCGTTTTACCAGATGTAAATTTTATTTTTCAAATCCATGTTTCAAAATTGACAGTGAACTTAATTAAATATTTATCTTTGAGGTAGTTCTAGGTTTGCTTCTAAGATTTCTGGTAGGTAAAAGTTTTAGTTTAAATGGGTGATTTGTCATGTTTTTCTTAAGTAAGTTTTTAATGTCAATCTATTAGAATCTTAAAAAGAAATTCCCATACAGTATAGTATTAATTTCATTAGCTTATTTTTAGAAATTTCAATTAATACAAATTTGAATGTGAGGATAAATCTTTGTATTGCTGGATTCGATAGGGATTACATATTCAATCACCGCATCGGAATTCAATTTTTTAGCTTTCCATTCTTTATGAGACTCATTAGTAAATGTTTCTGCAAATGTATATTTGACATGGCCACATTGGGCGCAAACGTTGATGATACGTCGATTTCTTTCAATTTTTATAACTTATAGTTACAACCACTGCCCTGGAAATTACAAATTAAAATCTAATGACAAAAATGTTTTTACTGAAACTTTTTTGTTTGTGTTTTGTGAAACTCTTTTTTGAAACTCCTCATGGCTGATTTTCATAAATGTTTCAACTATATTAATCATAAGAGTGTTATTTATGTTATTCGTTCTATCATTATTTTATGGTAAGTTGGTCTGAGGTTGAAAGTATTCTAAACTATGCCATTTTCTTATGGCCTTCATTAGAGAATTACGTATATTATATTTTATTTATATAAGATTTTTGTATACGAATTTTTGTTATCAAGCACTGAAATCAAAATAAAATCTGGTTTAGTCGGCTTAGGGAACACTATTATATGCATTCCTGCTTATGATATAGAGATTTGGTTTTAATAGTGCCCCCACATTAGTTTATTTATAAAATCATTCATCAGAGGTGTTAAATTTGTATCAGTTTTTTCTTTGTATTAGTATAAATTGATCTGGCGTGAAAATATGCCCATCCTTTTTTTAGCATTCAGTATTTGGGTAAAATAAAATGTGTAGAATATGCTAGATTTGTAAATCATTTTGTTTATGTTTTACAGATTTGTATAACTTTCTTATGTAAACCATCTTATATTTTTCGTGTTTTGTAATTTCTTTTTTTTTTAATTTTTTTAGGCACTCTACACTGGGGTGTAAACTTTATTCTCAAAATAAACCATATTTGAACTAGAGTCTGATTTGCGTTATCCTAAAAAAAAAACCAAGGCCTATACCAGTCAATCCCCATTTTCCGGAAACTGAAGGAAAAGAGTTTTGTGGGAGAGTAGCGTACCTTGCAATTGGTGGATCAATTTGAGAATATTGGCGAAGATAAGAAGTGTTTCCGAAGCAAGCTCAATCTCTAGAGCTCATTTATTATCTAATATATATATTTATATTTCATCTTTCAATTATTTGATGTGCTGACACAGCATTATATATTATATATATTTATATAATTATATATCCATAGTCTTTATCCGAGGAATGGAGACATCCACAACCCCATCAACAGATGTGACATTAAATATTGTATCTGCAGAGTTGTTAAAATTAGATCAGATACATCACTTTATATATATATATTATATAATATATATATATATATATATATATATATATATATATATATATATATATATATATAATATTATATATATATATATTAAATTCTGTTATAACACATGTCTTCAGAGTCGGATTTGAGTTGTCCAACCAAAGAAAGGGTTGATACGAGTCCATAGCTTGTTAACTTCTCCTGCAGATTTTTCCAATTCTTTCAGGCATCCTTCTTTTAGGTAACTTGCTGTTTACTTCATTCTTCCAGTCTTCTCAAAAAAAAAATAAAAATAAAAAACACAAGAAAAATGCTAATTTTCTATATATTTATATATACTATATATATATATATATATATTATATATATATATTATTTTATATATAAGATATATATATATATTATATTATATATTTATATTATATAATAATATATAATATAATAATAATAATAATAATAAATAATATATGAGTACAACCAGGGTACAATCTGGCTTCAGATGACAATTCTTAGGGGTGTATTAGAGTGCAAAGAATGATAAAATGGAATGAAAAGATTGAGCACAACATATCCTTTATCTATAACCATAGCACAAATCCAAGACTTAGTCCTTAATCCTCTCCACAAATGAACTTAACCATTGCACAGCACCTCTGCTATTCACAAACTTTTCCTACTACTTCACGTGAACGATCATCCGCTTCGCTTTATTTATCCAAACATACGCGTATATCGCAGTACACATATTTCACTAACAACGACACTTGTTTCAGCATGCTCACCATGTTACGAAAATTCACACTGAGGACGTGTCCTCTACTCACAACATACTTAACTTTACTCATATGTTACGTTTCAAACACCTCCTTCGACACACCTGCAAATCTCTACACCAAATAGACTGCTCAAATCATATCCAGAGAAGTTCACAAGCACAAACAACATCCATCCGACTACCTATATTCTCATAAGAACTCAGATATCTACTACATTTAATTAATTAATTGATACTAAATAATATATATAATAACGATAATGTGCTCAATATATGGTAAAACTTTCATAGACATAAAGTATAATACTCTAATAACATAGATAGGCGAATGACCTAATATAGATGACATATACATAACAAAAAAAAGACCTCGGAGTTATGGTGACCACAAAACAGACCATTCATGTATGAGCTTATATGTCCCAGGTAGAACTGCATGATGTCTTAGAGCGAAAAAGAATAGTGTTGGACGCTAGTCGCCTGAATTCCTAATTAGCGCATCTAGTCTCCGCTCAAAAAAGATTGTGTATAATTGAGTGCATATTGAAGTACGATTTTTTCTAATCTATTCATTTTGAAACTCTCTTAATTTCTCTATCTATCTCTCTCTCAAAATGTTATACGCAATAATAATCAATAATTTTTGACCGACATTCACCAATGATTAATCCTTAACCGCGAGCACATTTTAGTGCGCATTCACCAGATTTACCTACTCCCGTACTACACCTGCGATACATGCTTCCCTTTTTAAATCCACAACACTACTGTGTATATCTAAATAAAATATATAAAGACTCAAGAAGGATCTCGAGTGTTCCGAAACCCAAACTGAGCATCACAGTTATAAAAAAAGAATTTCAAGCGAACTGAAAACTAGTCGATACTTCGCCACTCACAACGATAAGCATTATCTTATCTAGATGTTTAACTTGTACAAACAAACCTCTCCTCTTTTTACACCTGCAAATCTCGTCAACCAATGCTCTCAAACTCTCTTTTGATCTCACCCCCACAAAAGATAACAAATCAATCCGCAAGTTATAACTATATTTATTCTTTTATGTTATTATAGTTACCTGTATAAATAACAATTAGAGTATATATAATTATCAATTGCCAATTTCCATCGTTCACTTTATAAAGTATCTTTATAAATATAGTAAAAAAATCGAAGTTGTCGATGTATGGATATAAATAGTAGTAGTTTCAAATATCTTTAGAGTAATATATATAAATATAATATTATAATATGGACCGATTAGCTATTAAATAAAGATAATAAACACCGTCGCATTGTTACAACAAACAAACCCACGATTCCTGTTATCGTACGGCTATAGGGGACTCAAATCGTGATGTTAGAGCCTGAAAAAATTTATGGAGAAAGATGTGCACCCTAATAAGGCAATGCCTAATGGTGCCTTATTCGGTATAGGGTTGGACATGTGTGTGGCTTCCAACCACTAGGGAATGTGTTAGTATGAAAGAATAGAGAAATAGTTGAACGAGGACGGAAGTCAGCACGGGCAGAAGCAGATATGTGAGTGAAACTTGTCCTTACTAATAATGGTTTGAAGTTCGAACTTTTTATTTGGGGAAAATGTTTTATCGAGTTTTGAAAAGATTTGACAGAAATTTTACAAGCAATTGTTATTGACCGACATTTAGAGACTTATCCCAATGCATTCACTGATTAGCAAATTTATATATACGGTGTGATGTTTGAGTGTCATTGCCTGTCTGTCCCCATCTTGATTCATTCCACCACAATTTCATGAAATTTCAATCGAGGTTCCCTCCCCCTCGGGGAACCATTGAGTGGAGCGCTAAAAAACAAAGACAATCTCCAATATAATTGAAAATGTAGATGTATCATGCGCAAAACTCTGAATCAACTATGTGCTAATGGTTGTTTTTGATGTTTGTCATGTGGGGTTTCCGAAACCCCCCCCCAAAAAAAAAAACTGTATATTTTTAACATTATTGTATATATATATTATATAACCTGATTCATAATAATAATATAGATAATACACACTAATATACATATTTACAGTAATATATATATAATATAGTATTTATATTATATGGTACACATATAAGACATAGTATAAGTGATAATAGTAAAAGTACTATAATATGTCTACTACTCAGGTATATTGCTGTGAAGGGTGGATCCCTCGTTTTCCTTATGTATGTCGGGCTCCTTTCTTGTTTAACGGGATCGCAATCTGAGAAAGGTGAAGAAACTGTGAATTTATTTAGTTTGGATTATACGTGGAATCCATCTAATTTTGTTACTAATCAGAGGCCGAAAGAGAGTGGCCTTGGTCGGTGGAGTATATTTTATATAGGATAGTATAAATTAGTATGTAAAATAATCATTGACTATGAGCTTATTCTTCTCAAAGTTTTATACAATCTAAGTATTAGTGAGTAATATGATTGTTCAAAGGCAGACACACCAGAATTAAGAATGATAGTTTGATTTATTTCATGAACTCGAAATAAATTTGTGAGTGCACATAAAAGTATATATATAAATTGTTAACACTTAAAAACGGGACTGATATATATATAATTTTACATTATTTTTGATATGTGATGCACACACACTCCATAAAGTTGAGTGGTTATTCTTTAACTAGCTGTTATTTATTTAATTATAAGGAATCACTGAAATCTATATATACTTACATTAATTATAAAGTTATATCAAGTCAGTTAGCTATAAAAACTCATATTCTAGTTAGTTTCGCCGCAAACTTACGTTAACATCTGTATGAAATTGCTATCACACAACCCTTTTAATAGTTCTTACAGTAGACATTTGCATTAAGGGTAAGTGAGAGCTATTGACATTAGAATGCATGTAGTAGTTATCTGTAATAGATGGAACATTGGCTTTGGAAACAAAAATATACTTACACATAATGATTTCTCACTCCCTTTCATCATCAGAATTGCTAATTTTTCTTATTCTAGTTTTAGTTCTATTTTTTTATTCACAATCGATTGAGACGCAAATGAACTATCAACTTTAATCGAGGGGGTACATAATTCTATAGATACTGACTACTATATAATATGTGTTCATAACGTACAATTTTGAACGGCAGACAATCATTTATATTGGTTTTGCAGTTAATTTTGCTAAGGAAGCTTACTTATTTAAAAAAACTTGGTATTTTCTACAACAAAGAGTGCGACCAGTAAGAATCATATCGTACATTATTAAATAAGATTGAGAAAGCACCCTCCCAAACAGGAATAATTTTTTTAAAGTTAAGATAACTATAGTATCCACAAATATACCGTATATTAGGTGAGTAGAATTGTTGAGTCGTCAAAGTCGATACTTTGTTTAAATATTCTAATAACAATAATTGTCATTATAATTGCTTTATTACTGATATAAAGTAGGGGATTTAGTATTCTATTTTTCTTTCACGTGGGACCGATATCTTCAATAGCCAGCTATGGGAACTCGCCAATACCATCTCTGACGTAAGTTTCTCGTCTGTAAACATTCCTTATACGTGCTCTCCATCGTTTCTCTCTCGCTCTCTCTTTCACTCGTCGATAAAATTGTTCAGTCGTCGCCACAATATAGTCGTTTGTTAATTGTGCAAGTTGATATATATTTTTCCGCTATTGTCTATACAGTCAAAATCCTCAAGTTTGCATTAATGTTTTCTGGCATTTCGGGTCGGAGTCCAAGAGAGTGGCATATTTTTTTACGGCCTAGTAGCTGTACTGAGCTCCGTTCAATTGGGTGCACACTATTATCGTTAAACGACTTTATCTCATCAAGTAATAGGCGCTCTCTGTTCAAAGTTTACATTGTTATTAGAATTGGGTGCTCTATCCGGTTTGTAGGATTCAATCATAATAATTCTAGTAACGTCGATGTACTCATCTACCCTCCATCCCATACATTGGTTAGTAGATAATCAATTCTTTCACATCAAAATTAATAATACATGAAATTAGCGATAGTTAAGTTGCAAAGCATTCACTCTTCGAACGCGCCGTAGCTTATCCGATCAGAGCTCGCAGGGTCTTATTGGACATGGTTTTGAGAGAAACCAGAACCCCAGTTTGGCAAAGCTTGATGTTTCGTGTGATGGTCGCTGGCACTAGTGTCAATCGGAAGCAAAGAGATACAGCCGCGAATTGTATTACATGCAGTTCGCACCGTAACATTCGTACCTATTACATGCGGCTGGTTACCAAATAATAGAATATTATTAGGATCAGATATAATAAGATTTACAGTAATCGTAAATCTTATGTAAGTTTTCTTTATTCATTATTAATAACAAAATTAAAGATAAATATTGGACCCTAAGAGTGGATTCCATCGATTACGTGTCTTGAAACAATTTCTTTCATATTTCAACTTTCTTGCCATTGTATATTAAGTATATACGAGTATATGCATTAATTTATCTTTTAAATTTTATATTTGGACGCCCATGCTTACACCAGGGTCATCATGATTTGAGCTTATAGTGGCGAAAAGCCGTGCCCAACAAAAAAAGCGCACCATTGTATTTAGTTGATTGGAGGTGAGTTCCATTATTCTCAATTTTTCTCGTATAGTTGTTTCTATGTCGATTCATTACATTCATATTCTTGCAAAAAATCGTTCATTTGTTATTGTAATTGAGTACCACGCAGAGTTCATCATTTAGGATATGCAGTGTAAAGTTGTTAATAAATGTCGTTTTAGGTTAAAGATTTGAGATACCTTTGATAATAATGAGTATTAAGGGAACATGTCTGTAAACAAGGAAAGATAATGCTTGTAAACCTAACGCTCAGCTCTCTTTAACCATCACCGTTTGGCTGTGGTAGATTCCAACCAGTATTAAGAGTTAGAGTTATCTCCTTTCTAATTGCGACGCAATTTAAAGGCTTCGGCAACGACACAAAGTATAACACGACATACCAATGGAAGAAGAAGCGAAACATGATGAAGATATGTTTTGCCCGATTCCTAACCTACAGACATTGAGTAACAAATTATGAAAGGAAAAAAGGAAGAGGAGAAGATATCTTATCTCAACAAAACGCTGATCTTCGAAGAGATGAGTCATTTAGTGAAGAGGACTCATTTCATGACAAGGATTCTATTCCTGACATTGATGATAGGGACGTTTCTCTTGAAGATACACCTATGGCAGCTGCTTTACCTGTGCAGAGAACTTTGCTCACAGAAGAAGAAGTTTTGGGTACCTTTG
>JABUQX010061098.1:0-18544 GCA_015478945.1 Trachelipus rathkii | reverse complement strand
TACGCCGTGCATATAACGGAGTTCTTCCACTTGTAATATAGTCTTCAACAATACACTTCGTGTACACCCCCCATCAGAAATTGATGTGAGGGGTAATATTTTCTCATGTCCGTATTAATATCATTTCAATAATCCTACTTTCGTATGGCCTCTCTTTCAAGCCTGTTATAGGATTCATTAGCACAGTTGTAAAATCCGAGAGTTTTTTATCAGGATGTAAATCCAAGGAGGCTGAAGAAGGTAGAGAAAGTGATGTACACTCTCATGATTATAATGACAATCTTGATTAATGATTCTTAACTTCACTTGCTTATTATATAAGTATTAACTTTGGCAGGACTTCCTTCCATTTCACAGTAACTCCTTATTTTCTTCCTTTTAACCTCCGTAGCTAATATTTTTTTTTTCAATTTTATATTCATGAGTTACAGGCTTGAACCTTACTTTTTGTATTTCTGTTTATAAAATTCCAGCCTTTATATTTTTTCACTTAATCCTCCAGATAATATAACTTTAAACTATCACGACTGAATGGTCGGATATTGTGGACTTTAAAAACTTCCGTAGTCCACCCGGATTCATATCCTTTTCTAAACCTTTCTTCTGTTCGAGAAACTCTTACATATTCGTTTACCTTTATTCCTGGATTATCTTTTATTTGTTTTCTTTTTCACCCATATTGTGCCATACGTCCTCTGTTTTCTGATCTCTCTTAAAGGAGATTGCTTTACTAGTTCTATGTAGACCTGTTAATAGAATAAAAGCCAGATCGTCCAGCTATATCATATATTTAAAAGTATTCATTTTAGTAAAAATTACCTATGCATGCGTCGTTTAAATAGTACGTTGACTCTTTCAACTATGCGCTTTGTTTACGGAAAATGTATTGTAATAGCTAGCTTATACCATACTCCCAGAGCATCTCCTGAAACTCTCGTCCCTTGAATTCCATTCTGAATCTGTCCAAAATGATTTAGGTGTTCTCCGCTCGTCCTCTATAATTTCAAGTACAGCATCGGCGACTGTACGCGAATCTTTTATCCTTTTATTGGCCTTCAACCACAAAGTATCTAGAGTTATACGTCAATTGTAAAGTATTATTTGAGCCTTATTATAAGAGCTGTATTTAATCATTTCCGATAAACTGCCATATGCTATCGAGCTGTGGAGATATGGTTTTCGTGTAGGAATTTTTTTCTTTAAGGTTTATGAGGAGTAAATGCTCTTCACCTCCAAAATATGCTTTTAACTCTCTTTTCTCAATATTAGGATACCTTAAAGCAAACCTAGTGCCCCCAAAACTATTTGGCTCCCTCAGATTGAAGTAATACTAACTACCTCCTTCGCCTCCATGTTGTCTACTGACACGTTTGTAAGCTTATATATATATATATATATATTTATCATATATATATATTATTATATATATATATATATATATATTATATATTATTATATATATATATATTATATATATATTATATAATATATAATTATATATATATATTATGTCATATTATATATTTGTTTCACAAAAATGTTGATATTGGTCGGGATCGGGATTTTAAAGAAGAGAAAAGATTAATAACATTTATTTATACAACAAAACATTCAGCTAAATAAAATATATATTATATATATATATATGATTAATGCATATTTACGATTTAATCCAACTATGCCTATTATAAGGTGTTTTCTTGTTCGTCCTATGGTAACACGTTTAAATTTATCTGGATGCGTAAGAAGTGCCTGATGGACTTGAATCAGGTCTTGGCGTAACGGGATATTATCTAAGTCTGCTAATCGCGTTGTATTTAAGATTAACCTTCTGGGAATTATAGCTGAAGTTCTTGTTTATATCAATTCCACATCTTTCAGGCCTTTCTTCAGTTACGTGAGAGATCGCTATCAAGTCTATTAATATATTGAATCATTAACTATTTCTTCATTCAATTACGATCTGTCCTGCTTCATTTCAAAGTTAATTTGGTCTTTAAATATTAATATAAAGCAACTATTCCTGATTTACGCACTCTAATAGGTAAGCTCTTCTCTAGGATATTTTTAAATTTATCTTCATTTTTCACTTCAGGTTTTACTTCATTAGGTATATCTACATCATCGGATAGCGGGTTACGTAGGGATGGATGTAGATGCAAGTTTTTAAGATCTATCAATTTTTGTATGGCATCCTGGTATAAGAGGCGTTTCTCATGGTAGTTAACGGTCTGATTTATTCCTGTTACACTTCTTTCATATTTGGTATATCTGTTCAACTTTCTAGGATTTCTATAAGTAGGAGGTAGAGGCTGCTGGAAAGATAATGATTCGTTCACAATAAAGGATTCTGTTGGTGCAACTGTTGCTGCTGATGTGAAAGAGTTGTAATGTCAGTGCATTGGGCTGTGTAATATTTGCGTGTAGGGGGCTGTGAATGAATGAAACTTGTTGGTTGTGGATTTTGCACAGGTGCTGGCATAACTGGGCTATATTGAGGTTTGTGAATGATGAATCTGAGGAACTGAATTCTGTACAAATGCTGTAACTTATTATACTATCATTTTCTCATACTCATTATATGGAAGTACAGCACGTTTTATTTATGGGGAAACCACACTTAGTTATCAGGGGAGCGTATACGAGAGAGTAATGGCAGGAATTACTCCTCCTCCTACTTCTGTTAGTTAACTTTTTTATTTTTCAAAAACTTTTATGTTTGAGGGAGACGTTTTTATTAATGATGTTTCTTTAACGGAGTAGGCTTTACCTTCTTGAGGCCTGTTTTAAAGGACATTTTTCCTTTTATAGATTAAACAGGGGACTCACATACAACTTGGATGAATTTCTCATCTCACTTCAATTCGTTTTTACCGGTTTTTAGATGGTTCAACTTTTTGAAAATTTTACCCTCTTTATTTAAATGCACATCACAAACTAGAGACTACAATATTCAGGCTATGTATACAGTTTCTATCTCATAGGGCAGATGTTTGGTTACGGAGCAGCACTCGTGGTCGTTTTTTGGGGTGAAGTTTCACACACAAATAACCGTTCGGGGGATCGAAGTACCTCTTTATTATCTTTCTAAGAAACTCTGTTTCCTTTGAAGGGGACATTTAGTCTGCCAATCACATTAATTTGACTCATGGTCTCTTCTCTGGCCACAACAACAGTAAAATACTGTGTGTTTAAAGAAAAACCTTCGGCATAATGCTGCTTTGATTGAAAAATTATTCTGGTTAGTTATGAAAAAACAACAGAGATATTTTAAAGATCGGTTTGATGAGAATAAACGTGTTGAACGCTTCTTGCTATTTCCAAATTTCAATTTGTAGCATTTAAATCATCTATACATAATTTTGTAGCCCCATGTATATTGTCAGCGATTATATCATAGTATGCATTCGAGAAATGAAATAATCTTTATATCAGTGAATTTTTGGTGATAAACACTGTAAACGACATGGTATTTTTACAGGTGGCTTTGTTCAAAATATCCATTCTCCTTTAAAATATTTAATAATTGAAAGGTTTTACCACAGCCTGTCGGGCCAGCTACAAGACATGTAGCGGACTTCGGAACGTAATTTCTCCAATCCATTACTCGTAGTGAATAAATGATAAGAGATTAATAATGCGGTTAAGCAGTTTAATTAGATGTTTCAAATATTATTTCGTCAATTTTTATAATTTATCTTCCATTAATAAGGAAAAACTGTGTGTTATTTATTCTAACATTACAAATTAAATAGCACAGTATTAAGACATCATAAAAAGTATTAAACAAAATAAAAAGGTAATTGTACAAAATATAAAGAAAACATAATGTTAATAAATATATGATGTAAAGCAGTAAAGCAGAAGTTTAAAGCAAGTAAGCAGAAGTAAGCAGTAAAGCAGAGAAAGTTAACAGCAGTAAACATGAGTTAAAGCAGTATACAGCTAAGTAAATAACTAGACAGATACTAAATCCCTAGGTACACCTCTAATTGATTTTACTGATTTTACTGCTTTAAGGCTATTTAATGTATATGGTTAAAGCAGTGAGCAGAGAGTTAAGCAGTAACAGCCAGCTTAAACAAAAAGATACTAATCCCCTAGGTGATTAGGTACTAACACTCTATTGATTTTATTGATTTACTGCTTTAGGTATGTAAAGTATATGTTTTTAATAAAAATTTCGATAGCTTTGTTGTAATGAACGACGGAATCGAGCTTTTCGAAAAGGAATTCTTTGGAATGTTTAACTAATGATATCCTATTGTTCGTTTTCACGCGGGAATTTCGCTACTGCGGACGCACGCGTGGCGGCTTACGCGGCAATATTTGCGCCATGCAGGGCGCACAGCTCGGCGAGGCCGAGGAAATATTTCGACTGCGTGCCGCACGATGCGGGCGGCCTTTCGCGGACAGTAGTTCACCTGCGGACGGCGGGGACTCGGCTCGGAAACGTTTGCGGTCACTGTTTCAACTGTGTATCTTTAGATATATATTCTGTCATGTTATAAGTGTTATACACAATACCTAACACGTGTAGGAAGATCAACTGCAGCATCTTGTTATGTACACCCATTCCGGTTCCTTGCTACCTTTAACCTAGGGGTAGACACCAACATTAGGGCTATTCTAGGCTCTAGGCAGAGGCGTAGAAAAGGCTTGAAAAAGTGGCACTTAGTTGGCACTATTGTGGCACTCACTAGGCACTATGTGGCACTCACTTGGCACTCATTGGCACTCCACTTCGGCACTCATTAGGCCTCAATTGCACTCACTTGGCACTTATACCTGGCATCACCTGGCACTCACCTGGCACTCATCTGACACTCATAGAATAATCATAGAACATCACTAGATACTGCTTACGGTGATTGGGAACCATCAAAGACATCAAGTTAGCGTGGGTCAAAAATTGACCCATGGATATCTGGGCAAGGTCAAGTTCCGAAATATCGATTGGTCAAAACAGGTTTAAGACATCAAAAAAAGGGCTAAGATCCACTAAAGGCAAGGAAAAAATTCCGTGGGTCAAATTGACCCAGGAGATCAAAGGATATGGTTCGTGTGTTTGTAGTGTGATATAAGTGTAAATGTAAGTTGCCGCTAATATCTATGGAGGAGTGTAAGTGTCATAGTGAATGTATGTATAAGTGTGGTGTGTGTGTGATGTGTGTGTGTGTGTGTGTGTGTTGTGTGTGTGTGTGTGTGTGTTGTGTTGTGTGTGTGTGTGTGGGTTTGTGTGTGTGTGTGTATGTGATGTGTGTCAAGTAGGATAGATTCATACATGCGTTCAAGTTTGGAACGAAATATGTGGACGGGTGGGCCACGAGTGGCCAAAAATTGGCGTGGCCAAAAATGACCCATGGTTTATGGCAAGGTCAAGGCCGAAATACTGGTCAAACAAGCGTTAGACCTTCAAAAAGGGCTAAGCCCCTAAAGGAGGGACAAAAAATTTACCGTGGGTCAAATTGACCCATGGAACAAAAATTTAACGTGGGTCAAAATTGACCCATGCTATATGGCAAGCTTTGGAGCCATAGGGAAAGACAAAAAAGGTTAAGACATCAAAAATAGGGCTAAGCCCACTAAATGAGATCAAAATTACCGTGGGCAAAATTGACCCGATGGTCGACAAATATAGGGAAGGCCGTAACATAGGAGAGGCAATACGTTACAACGGTTGTAGACGCACCGTTTGTCGCAACCTTCTTCGATAGTTGCCAAAATTAGAGTTGCCGAAAAATTAGGGTTGCCAAAAAATTAGGGTTGCAAAAATTGCACCCTGGAATACAAAAGGGTTTTTTCAACATTTAGGGTTGCCCAAAAAGGTAAAGGCCCAAAAAGGTCAAAGGCCAAAAAAGGTCAAGCCCCAAAAAGGTCAAAGGTCAAAAAAGGTCAAGTCAGGTAAAAAATTTGGGCTCAAAAAGCTCGCGGTCAGAGGGTGTGGTAAAACGAGGGTCAAAAAGGTCAAGGCCAGGTGGGGTAAAAGAGTTCGTAGTTCCAATTCCCCTACTAATAACTAATTTTGTTTAATTATAAAATCTGATTTTAATTTCATATTTTTGATTCAATATAATTTTTAAAATATTTCATATATGGATTTTGATAAATTTGTTTAGCTGATTCTAAATAACAATTTGGCACCAACTCATACGGAACTCATTCTCTCTCAAACAATTATTTCTTAGAATCCACTAATATATTAATAATGAAAACTTACACCCTATTCTCAATTTCCACTCACGAATCTTCTTTTTTTCTCTCTCTTTCCTTTCTATTTTTAATATGTCCAACTTCGACGACAATCAGTAAATAAATTTATTTATATATATATATTATAATATATATATAATTATTAATATTATATATAGTATAATATATATATATATAAATATATATATAAGACAGTAATAAATAGTATATATTATATATATATATAAATACTAACATATAATATATACATAATTTAATAATAATATATTATATAAGTTGTTATATATATAATAATTTTTATATGTTATATATGTATATATATAAATATATATATATATGATTATATAATATATATTAATATAGTTATATTATATATATACTATATATATTATATAATATAGTATATATATATATATATAATATATATTATATAATATTTATATTATATATATATTAATATATCGGTTCCTGCTTTCGTTTTTTCCGGGAATCTTTCTTAATTTTATAAAATAAAGATCAAAGCTCTGAACATTTTTATTCTTCCTTTAATTAGATTAACGTTTAACGACGAAGGAGAGGTCGAACGAAATCAAGGAATCCATAGATGATACACAGTAATAAATATATACTATAAAATGAAATCAGCAAGTACAAGGTCTCCAATCAGCTATTCCTAGTATAAACATTCCCTAGGTCCACACATTGACCATGTAAAATGAATGAAGCTCAGATCATTTCTAGGTTAAGTGACGCGCTCATTGTAGTTACCGAATTCACGCCTTTCGGTTGGGTTTTAGATAATGACTCTGTTTAGTAGTGAAAATGTCTTGATAAGAATTATAAAGCAGCGTTAAAATAATAATAATAATATATAATCATAATAATAAATATCGATAATAATAATAATAATTAATAATATAATATAATAATAATATAATAATCATAATCAATAAATAATAAATAATAATAAATAATAAAATAATATAATAATAATTAACTATTCAATAAAAATAAAATAATAATGAACAGGCATAAAAAAATACTAGATAAAATAAATAATATAATAATATAATAATAATAATATAATCAATATAATATAATAATATAATAATAATAATAAAATATAATAATTATAATAATAATAATAATAATAAATAATAATAAATAATAATAATAATCGAATAATAATAATTAATAATATAATATAATATAATATAATAATAATAATAATAATATATATAATAATATATAATAATATATTAAAAAGATAACTGAAAAATAAATAATAATAAATAATAATACAATAATATAAAATAATAATAATCAATAATAAATAATAATATTATATAAATAATGAATAATAATAATAATAATACATAATATATAATAATATACATAATTAATTAATATAAATAATAATAATAATAATCCAACTTCTTCGATAAATAAAAAATAGCAAAAATATAAAAAAGTTTATAATATTTATAATAGTAAATAATAAAGAAAGAACGTTGTAAATGGTACGGAAAAAAATGTTATAAAATTAATCATCAAAACAAAAGGTTAAAATATTATTGTATCTCCTATTAAAATAATTGCAAAGCTAAAAGGTCCATTATTTTATAATGATGAGGGGTTTATAAGTATTTGTATAAAGTCCCATTTCGACAATTTAGCTGCTTTTATCCACAACTACAAACTAGCCCATATTTTTTAGTTCCCTTATTTCCCCTCATTTTCACAAACGATACATTAAAATTCATACTCCTTTAAAGATTCATTAGATACATACGGTGAATTGAATAATGACTACATGACTAGTTTTGACATTGAGTCTTTATATACTAATATTCCTACTCACGAAGCAGTAAACATTTTATTGGATAAAATCTTCGAAGCCGTAGATAAATTTTGAAAGATTTTCAAAAGAATTCAAAACTTTATTAAATTTAGCCACCAATGACACATTTTTTCTTTAATAATAATTTATATCTTCAAACTGATTCATTAGCGATGGGCTCTCCACTTAGCGCCACATTGGCTAACGTTTACTTGTGTCATTATGAATCGTTATGGTTGGAAAATTGTCCTCTTGCATTTAAACCTAATTTTTATAAAAGATTTATGGATGACACGTTCATGCTGTTTTCCAATAAAGAAAAAGTCCAACCATTTTTAGGCTATCTTAATAATCAACTGACCAATACTAACTTTACTAAGGAAGAAGAAGAAAATAACTCTTTACCATTTTTAGATCTATTAATTTCAAAACATAATAATAATCCATTTCAATTTACCGGAAAAAAACTTTTACTAATTTAGGTCTCAACTTTTTTAGTCATAATCCATTCAATTACAAATGTAATAGTGTTAAAACCCTGCTTTATCGTGCCTATCATTTATCTTCCAGTTATATTAATATGCACAACGAATTTGAAATTTTAGCGAAATATTTCAACTCTAGATTTATCCCACGTCCTAATTTTAAGCCTAATAAATTCCTTTTGAATATTCGTGCATCCGAAGATAGTATAAACTACTTGGTTCAGAAAAAACTTTTTTACATAAGTACGTATTATCGACCATATTTACAACAAAAATTAAACAAGAATATTTGTCCTATCTTTTATCACGTCACTTTCCACAACTAAATATTAAATTGGTCTTTTCTTCAGATTTTAAGGTTGCATCCTTCCTTAATCACAAGGACAGAATCCCTCGTGCTCTCCGTTCATGTGTAGTTTATATATATGTTTGTGACCTCTGCAATGAGGTCTATGTTGGCAGCACAACGCGTCAACTCTCTATCAGAATCGATGAGCATCGAGGTGTTTCTTCAAGAACGGGAAATCCATTGTGCCGTCCAGCTTCTCCAGCATCAGAGAGCCACTGGCGACTCACATGGGAGATATAGTCAAACCCACCTAATTTTAAATATTAGCCCAAGCTAACCAATCAAATTAGACTTACGAATATTCAGAGTCAACTTTATCAAATACCTATAACCCTCAATTAAATAAAGGATATATGGACCTTTTAAGCTTGAAGTTGATGTAACGTACAATAGGTTTAAT
This sequence comes from Trachelipus rathkii, assembly GCA_015478945.1. Lineage (NCBI taxonomy): Eukaryota > Metazoa > Arthropoda > Malacostraca > Isopoda > Trachelipodidae > Trachelipus > Trachelipus rathkii. Next base: position 9,257 of record JABUQX010061098.1, on the reverse strand, counting down.
AGGTATTTTAAACCTTTTTGTTTTTCCCGATTATCCAATTCCATAACCAGGATTTCGGTACCAGTTCTCAATGTTTTTGTATTTCATTTAGCTATTTATAAATTTATTTCTTTGATTTTTTGGGGCTTTATTTTTTAATATTGGTAAAGTTGGTATTATTATTGTATTCTTATATTATTATTATTATATTATTATTATTATTTATATTATTATTATTATTATTATATGATGAAAATTTAATTAATTAATATCATTATTTTATCTAATTTAAAAAAATTAAAAATTAAATTTAATATTATTTTTTAATTTTTTTTTTTTAAATTATAAATTTTAATAAATTTAATTTTTTACTTTAATTTAAATTAAAAAATCTTATTATTATTTTTATTATTATTAATATTATATTATATTATTATTATTATTATTATGTAATTATTATTTTATTATATATTATATTAAATTATTATATTAATTATTATATTATTATTATTAATTATTATTTAATCGTTTAGTATTAATTGTGGGTATCATTAGAAGTGATATCCTGTTTCCCCCCATTATTAAAAGTACCATCATTATTATTGCTAAACGCTGAAAAATCTTTACATTTTATTTTTATTAAATTTATTGACATTATTTAGAAAAATATTTTTATTAAACTCTTTGTTAAATATATTATTATTATTATTATTATTATTATTATTATTATTATTATTATTATTATTATTATTATTATTATTATTAGTTATGTTTTATTATTATTATCTTATTTTAAACCGCTGCTTTTATATATTCTCTTCTCAAGACTTTCTTCAACTACTAAACAGATAATTCTTAAACCAGCCAACACAACTAACTGTTAACTCAATACGCCTACTTTAACCTGCATTGGACTTTTTCATTTAAATTTGTCCATTTAGAGATAACGTGGAATGTTTTCGAATTTGAACCTTTTACTTGTGTTATTTTATTCTTATTATATTTTATTATATTTTCCTGATGATGAGAAACGTTATTTTCTCGAAACGTTGATTCTAATAAAGGAAATAAAAATGTTCAGAGCTTTGATTCTCTTATTTATAATAAAGGCAATTAATAGATAGATAAATATGAATTTTTATCTAAACTATCTAAAATGTTTACAAATTTCATAAAATATATATATTATATATAATATATTTATATACTATATATATAATTTAAATATATATATATATATATATATATATATATATAATATATATATATATATATATATATTATATAATATATCTATATAATATATTATATATATAATATATATAATATATATATATTTATATATAAATATAATATATAAATATATTATATATATATATATAATATATATATAATTATATATATATATTATATATATCTATATATATATTATATATATAATATAATATATATATATATAATATAATATAATATTTATGGCATGCTGAGCGCACTTTATTGAATCTACATCTATATTTCTTAAGGAAGGGATAGTGCCCAGAGCGGAAATGGAAGCAGCATTGAATGGGTTTCACGGTCAAAAGTTTGCTTCCGTAGGGTGATCATTTCGGGGGGACAGTATGGGTGTTATTTGGTCATATGGGCGCGGAGATCGTTTCTAGAGGTTCAATTAAGTGTGAAATGTGGTTAAGTAATGGGAGTAATTCGACTTGAAAGAAGGATGGTGTTGTATATGTTAAAGCAGTTTCAATGGCCTGGTGTGGATTTTTTTCTTTCTAGTAGTTGGTGGTTGTTGTAATGTTTGATGCAGAGAATAATCTGTTGAAATTGATTTACTGTAAAATTGAAACCCCTAGGTTAACATTTGCTTTTAAAGGGAGAATTTTTGTTTCGGTTAGTAGATGTTGGATGGGTGTGCAATGAAGGTTGACTGTTATTTTGTACTTTATTTGTACTTTATTTTGTACTTATTTGTACCCTTTATTTTGTACTATACTTTTGTAGCTTCTTATTTTGTACTGTTTTATAATTTCTAATATTGGGTTTAATATTGTGGGACCCAGAAAGGTGATGATTCTTTATGAAGGGGCGGATGTACTGTCAGATATTTCTGTAACGATTTCCTTATGTTGAACAAATTTAATCCAGCAGTGTTTTCAGTGCTTTTTAGTTTTTCCTGTGTCTCTCGGAGTGATATTGTTGATGAAGAAGAAGAATGTTATATATATTTTAAGCGCTAGACCTAGGTTGGTGGTGTTCTGTTGAAAGAGCAATCCATTGTTTGGATAGGAATATGCTGATGATGTGTTATATTCTCTTTTGTTTGGGGTGAGTAAAGAAACCAATAATTTTGGAACATGATGAAGGCATTTTTTTCGTTTGCTCACGAAATTATCTCCAGTTATGTTCTTTAATATGTTGTAGATCTCCGCATGAATATTTATGGAAAGATGTGTTGAGCTACGAATGTTAAATCATCAGTATAAACTATTAATTTTTATTTTAAGGGAAAGCTGGGATGAGGATGGTCCATGAAAAAAAAAAAAGAGTCCAGGTGAAAGAATGACTCCGTGGGTTAACTCTATTATACCTTTCAAACAACCAAATGATTAGAGTTCTTATATATATATTATATATATATATATATATATATATATATTATATTATAAATATAAATATATATATATATATATACTTTTATATAGATACAGTTTTTCTTTCTCCTCCCAAAGACATATACCATTTAATTTTGGAAATTTCCCTTCCCTCTTGTTTAACAGTCAGCATTCGAAAGCTTTAAAACTAATGAAAATGTTTTGGAAGTTTGAGAAAAGTTCTTTTTGGGGACTGGGGGGTAATTCCGACTGTGTTATTGCAGAGAGGGAAATATCATTAAAAACTGGAATTTTGTTTTCATATGCTTTTGCAATTATAAATATATATTATATATGTATTATATATATAATAATATATATATATATATATATATATAAATATATATATTATATATATATAATATATATATATATAATATTATATATATATATATATTATAAATATATATATATATCATATATATACTAGGCAGTTTCGAATTCAGAAGATTTGCAATGAAATGAAAATTTAAAAATACAATATCGTTGAAAATGAATAAGGAAATTAAATTTCACTAGTTCATTATTTATTTAATAAAACAGTTTAAGTTTACCTAAATTCTATAGACCATTCTTAACTTCAGACACAAGCAAAAAATGCTAGAGCGTCTAACGAACAAAATCGTGACTCAAACAATTTGAATGAATTAATAAGTTATGGACTTTTTGGAACATCTTAACAAGAGTGTGACATCGTTAAGTGCAATGATCGTCATACCAAGAAATATAATCAATAATTAATAATAATAATACTAATAATAAATAATAATAATTAAAGATATATAATAATAATAATTAATAATAATAATAATAATAATAAAAAATATAATAATACATAATAATAATAATAATAAATATAACTAATAATAATAATAATAATATATAAAATGATAATAATATGATAATAATATAATAAAATAATAAATAATAATTAATAATAATGATATATAATAATAATAATAATAATAAATAATATAAAATAATAATAATAATAATAATATAATAAATAATATCAATAATTAATAATAATAATATATAATAATAATAATAATAATAATAATAATAATATATTTAATATTTGATTTTTTGATTTGTTCAATCGTTTTATATTATTTATTTTATTTATTTCTTTATGCTTAAAACGATTAATGATTTTAAGAATGTAAAATATTTTTGAAGAAATTGTGCGTGTGGAAAATCCGTAAATCGTGTAGATTCTGTAAATTCTTTAAATTCTGTAAATTCTGCGAATTCTTTCTGAATACTTTCGGCTTATAATTTACGGTTCATGCTCTCATTGAATAAGAAACGGTAACTCGTTGTTTTGAATGAATGTCTTTGTATAGTGATAGTGTCGGTTTATGTCTTTTTTTTATTGTTTGTCATTTTCCCCTTCCCTTTGATGGTTTCTGATTTTGTCAGTATTTATATTTGCGTCACCCTCTTTCCTTTAAACTGTACCTGTTTGGTAAACTGTACCTGTTTTGGTCGCTTTTAAGAGGAAATAACTGATCCACGAGTGGTGTCATTGAGTAATTGACCAACATGTAAACTTAATCGTATATTTAATTTTTGAATGCAAACGTTGTTGTTGTTTCAAAATCCTTCAAAGACATATTGTTGTAGGAGTAAATTTAACATCCATCCTTTGTTCTAATTCTTAACATTCGTTTATTTATTTTTTCACAATAAGTCCAATGAGGATTATCGCTACCTTAGGAAACATTCAATTGTCAAACTCTAGAACATTTCTTTACGTTTCTAAGTACAAATAACCACGCCCTAAGCCCACTATGCAAGTATTCTTAAAGTTTAACTTCAATACAAGCATAGAACATTATTTAATAATAAACTATATCGACAAGTGCTCATAGTTTTAATTTAACGTTTTGGATTAACTTTCAAATATTTTCGGGACATTATTTGTTTATTTAATTATTATTAATATTGATTGAAATTTTAGGCATTTATATTCCAAATATATATAGAAAAATAATATATATATAAATATAATTAAATAATAAAATAAAAAAAAAAAAACATAAAAAAAATAAAGAATGACTGATATATATAAAAAAAAATTAAAAAAAAAAAATAAATATATAAAAATAAAATATATATATAATATAATTATATATATATATATATAATATTATATATATATATATATATACTAATATATATAAAATTTTATATAGGTCGGTTCCTAGGGAACCTCAATTTTTATTATAAAAAGGATGACCAAACCCGGAAAAAAATTCATAGTTTTATTAATTCGGACGTTTCAACCTTAGCATTGGCTCATCATCAGGATACTGAAAGGGTATATATAATAATATTGAATAGAAAATTTAAAATAAAAACAAATAAAAATGAAAATAATATTATTGATCTATTCTGTTTATTTTTATCAGCAATGTCATTATTGATGGCGGGAGAGGGTGAGCCCCCTCACCCCCGAATCCCATTATCCTCGTACTGGTTAAAACTAAATAATAAATTTCCCACCTTAACTTTAACCGTTTTCAAGCATACTTTGTCAATATTTTACTTACTATTTGTTACTTTGCTAGTCACTTATACCTTATTTATATTTTTATTTTATTTCGCAGTTTCATGTTATTTTTATTTTTATGTTTTCATTTTATTTGTTTTTATTTTAAATTTCTATTCAAAATTATTATATTGCCCTTTCAGTATCCTGATGATGAACATGCGAAAGTTCGAAACGTTTCGAATTAACAAAAACGAAATGTTAGTGCTACGGAGATTAGGGCATTGATTCATAAATTAAAAGAAAAATAACAACTATTAATAAGCACAACTAAATACAAAAATAAGCTATACTAGCCAACTAAATATAAAACAAACACAAGTATACCATAAATGACTATAAGCAACTAATAAATTAAATATCTATAAATATTATAAATATAACAAAACCTAAAAAAAAAAACCTAAAAAAGAATAAATAACCAACTACATCAAAAGCACACACTAAGTATACCATCACCAAAAAATAATAACATTATATAAAATAATATTCGAAATAAACATAACAGAAAAAAAATTAATTAAGATCGTTTACTGAAATGAGAAGAAAAGAACAAAACATTGCTATTTTCTTTTCCTTACCATAAATAATAGTAGATATAAACAAAAAATATATATACTAAAATAAAACAAACTAATAAATAATAAAAAAAAATAAATAAAAATAAAATAAATACCGAACTAAATAAAAAATAAATACCTAAATCAGTAATCAATAGCTACAACACCCCTACTCATATATATATATATATATTTTAAACAAAAAAAAATAAATTATAAATATTTGCTCATAAAATACGTATTTAAATTAAAAACAAGATATATAATATATATAATAATAATATAATATATAATGATATTAATATTATGGTTTGATTGAAAAAACGACCCAACATACCTGCCAAGAATTACCTCTCCTACGCACGCAGCCGCCACTGATATAGAAACTAATACCACTAAATAACTCAACAATAGGCCTACTATATATATATATATAACCTACCCTACCTTACACAAAACTACACCTACTAAAATAGTACCCCCTCCAAACAAAAAACCCCCAATAGATAAATCAATACTATGAGAGATAATGAAATGAAAATCTATTATGATCTTTCCTTCCACTATGCACCAATTAGTGTAGTAAACTTAGCAATATAATAAATATAATAAATACAATAGGTCAACCTTCATACGACACCTATATGTGCTGTAAAAAATTAGTTTCTGATGTTATAAAATGTATACCTAAATCTCTGTTCTCAAAGAAAATATTTTTAACAGCAGTTTCTTAAATTAAAAGTTAAAATATATAAGAGTAGAGGATTATATATATATAGTATTTATTTTTTTTAGCTAGACTCAAAACCATAAAAAATATAAAACAATATGAATAAAAATAAATTTTCATTCTATTCTGTATTAACTCAAGCTTCATCGCAGATTATCCCGGAAAACCGGACTTTCTTCAATATTACTACTCTCAGATGTACCGAATGTCACAACCACAATGCTCTGCTCTCTCCTACAACTCTTCCTTCCTCTCTCTCCTCTCTCTTCCTCCATCTCTACTCTCTCGACTAGCTCTCCTCTCTCATGGATTTGGGAACCTTGAACCACGCATTTACATAGATATTGATTATGCAAAATATAATTTGTATACAAGCACACAAGAAAATACAAAAAAAAAAGCAAGAAATATTATATAAAAAAAATAATAAGTATATATAAATAAAATATATATAAAATGTAAAATATAGAAATTAAAAAAGAAGATAGATAAATAATATATATATATAATAATATATAATAGATAATATGAAAAAAGAAAACCTATATATATATACATAAATATATATATGAAATATTACACAATAAAATCACCCCTGACTCCAATAAGGTACTAACTATTAACTAGTAGATAGTATATAAGTAATAAAAATATATATCATAAGAAAAATAATAATATAATAGAAGAATATTAATAAAAAGAATAAAATATAGATAAAAGATATAAAATAAATATATATATATAATTAATATATATAATAATAATAATATAATAATAATATAGAAAATACAGGCTCAAGTAACATAAATATATATACGAAAAGTTCGTCACCTCTTTAGGCGGCATGCACCTCAAATAACAATATTCTGATGAGGGGAGAAATTCTCTCTAACCGGTACTTGTACCTATGATACCAGCCAACCGCAAAGAGCGCACCATCGAAACCTCGGGACATTGCATTGCGACTCTGTCAGCTTTCTAATAATTGCGCCCGATAAAAGTTTATTCTGGTTTATAAAATCATTTATACAGTATTTTACCAGACTCTATAAAACTTATTATCATAATAACTATGCCAAAATAATACTATAAGTACATAATAAAAATAAAAATAAATATAAAGACAAAAGAAAGTTGTTATGATAATAAAGTAAAATAATATATATAATATAAAATATATATAATATAATTATAAATAATAATATATAATATAATATAATAATAAATAATATAATAGATAAAGATAATAAATTATAAAAAAATATATATAGATATAAAATAATATAAAATAATAAATAAATATAAAAAATATAATAATAATATAAATACTAATAATAACAACGGTGTGAGATAGCCCCAACATATATATATATACTCAAACATACCAGAAACAAAAATATAGATAAGAATATACACTAATACAAAAAAACTACTACACCACCCCCTATATAACCACAAAAACCCCTAATCACAAAACTCACCTATAAATCAGAGGTTACAGACGCGCCACAACTCGGTACTCTAATTCACTATAACCCTAACCACGGAATGCCCGATCTGCTTCAAATCAAAATCCGCGAGATTCGACGCGTCATCACGCAGATAGCAGGACTACGTCTAAGCTTTTAAAGTATTTAGCACCACAGTAATTCCACTCCCCCCCTATATAACTACAAATATATACACTCACACCACAAACAACTACACATTACCGCTAAGTAGAACTCAGTGTATTAGTATAGTGTACCATTGATTACTACAAACACTAATCACACCAAACATCCTTATATATAATCACCATATACTACATATATATATATCGAGTCTCTAGCCACCAAGTGGATATCATAAAATCCAATCATCACTAACAACAAGCCAAACCCCAGGACCAACAACCAAAAACGCATCCGGCAGGACACTGCCACACAAGTCGGATTAAAGACTAACGTCCTCCTAATTGTATCAACCGACCAACCTAAACTAAGAGAGCAGTCCTTACGCTAAGTAATAACATAACTACCATACGCAAACACTATAACCACGCAAACACCTGACACACCAAAAACACCACCCCCCAACACACCCACAACACCCCCACCAGACATAAAAACCAAAAATAAATCGTCTATATATAAGCACTAATACCATCACTTGATTCTTTGATTTTCAAGTTGCATCAATAAACTACCTACTATAGATGCGTCAGTCTGTTACCTTCATCCATACTAATACCCTTAGCTATTAATAGCCCAATTACTACTTCTAGCCACCTCCACTTTGGTTTGCCTCTCACCAGGTATTGCCTTTAACTTCGGACATAAAACTTTCTTAGCCAATCTCTCACCATTCATTCTAAATATGTGTCCATAGCACCTTCGTAATTTTTGGCTTCTTATTCCACCAGACATTCCTTCTAGTCCCACATTTCTATTATTTTATCCGTTCATTTCTAATCCCATCTCTTCCCTTAACTCTACAAATATTTCGTAAACTTTCAATTCCAAAACTTCAATCCTTTTCTTCATTTTTGAATTTGAAGCTTACATCTCATTTCCATACAGAACAGTCGGAACATATATACATTCAAACAATTTATTTTTACTTTTCTAGACAAATTTCCCTTTTTCCATTTCTCTAAGATTACTTAAAACTCTTTCACACTCAACAATTCTACTTTCAATTTCTTCTTTTATCCCACCGAAGTCCCAATATTGATCCATCCCTAAGTACCAACCCAGATTGAGAATCATCTCTTTTTGGTTTAGTACTAACTTTCATAA
>JABUQX010061097.1:7500-32627 GCA_015478945.1 Trachelipus rathkii | reverse complement strand
TATAGTACTTCAATCCAATGCTATAATTTTCGGACAATCTTGTGTGTGTGTATGCTTTCTCGCGGCAAAATTTGCCTCCAAAATATTAAACAAGTTTATTTTTATAACCACAAATATTTTTAGTATTTATCGTGGTAAAAAAGTTTAGAATAAAAATGTTTAATATTTTTTAGGAAAATTATTTATTTACATTGTTCGAAAAGGCCATAAGGAGGAGGATGGCATTAAAGGAGATGAGATATTTGTTTGTTAATAACCAATCACAATGTTACTTACATTCCAACGTAGACCAATGAAGTCTTTCTTTCAAATACAGCCGTTGAAGATTTTGAAGAGCAAATCCTCAATTTGTCTGATAATTTTCCTATCTGACCTATTGCATGTTAATATATTTATACTGTGGTGGTAGATGATATAAAGATCAAATTTTTATATTGAAGTAAATGAGAGAACAATAATATTGTATTGTTTTATGGATTAGGTGTATTTCAGAATTAATAGGGAAGCTTTGTGGCAGGTGTTAATGATATGGAGGCATGGGAGGGTGTTAACCTGACGGAGAATGGAGGTTGACTTGCTTATTGTTCGTTGATGATTTGGTTTTGTGTGGAATCTGAAGAAAGTTTGAGAGGATTTGTAGAGGGTGTAAAAGAAAGGGTTTGAAAATAAATGTAAATAAGAGTAAGTTGATAGCGGTGGGTGAGTAGTGTCCGAGGTGTAAGATGTTGGATGAGAAGCAATTGGAACAAGTATCGAGTTTAAATATTTAGGTTGTATTTTGGATATAAGGGAACGGATGATGCAGAGTGTAGTAGGAAAGTTGTGAATGGTAGGAAGGTGGCTGCAAAGAAACTAGGTCTTGAGTGAGTTCTTGAGCCTCGGAGAATTTAAGAGGGGTGCCCTCCAAAAATAGACCCTCGTCCGCCCCTCCCCTATCACCACTTGGGAGTTGAAGTCCTCCTGTAGTGGGGTTGGTACCATCACAGAATTGCCAACCTGTTATGATGCACGGTCTTCTTTCTTCATAAATTTCTACAACCTTCGAGACATTTACACTAATTTCCTCTCCTTCTCAAAACTTAATCTCTTATTCCTAATCGAAACTCAGGTGTTTAATAAAGCATTCTGACAGCACACCTTGATTTGTTTCCTCTTCCTGTCTTTATACTCGATTTTCAGACAAAGGAGGTTGTTGTACCTTTGTGTGCGATGATGATGTTTGTTCTCTTTGATTTGGAGTCTTCCCAATTTTCTACCTTATGACTCGAACTATCCTGTCAATCTACTATTAAATTCATCTCTTCTGTATATCTGTCTCCTGTTTCCTAACTCGTGTCTATCATAAATTCTTCCAATACTTAAACACCATATTAGAACTCATTCTCCGAAATCATCATTCTTGTTGATTTCAACGCTCACCACCTCAGATGGCTTTCTTCTAATTCTCCAGATACAGCTGGTGACTTGCCTACCACTTTTATATCCAGAATGACTCTCTTGCATGGAGACGTACATTCCATATTCTTTCCCTTCAACTAAACCTAACAAACCTTGGTATAACTCTTGTTTTCGTGTTATTCGCCAAATGGACGCTGCCCTTAAAGGATTACCACGCAATGTCAAAACTCGAATAAATAATTATAAATCAATATTCTGGAAAAAGCAAAATTCGAATTGTTATTCAGATGATCTTTACACATCTTGAATATTATTATACAAATTTTTCCTAATCATCTTAATTCTGCTTTGTAGCTAGGATGTAACAAAAATGCAGTCTATTTTAGTTCAGTGTCGCAATATGATCAATAAAATTTTCACGCCCTATTCGGATAAAAATCTAATAAGAATGATAAAAGCTCAATGTAGATTCTTAATTACACACCACGTATGTGGAGTAAAGATCCTTAAAAACTTTTCTTTGTTCTTATTTATAGATGAAAACAAGACACTGATAATGACATCCTTCCTTGATTTACACAATCAAGCATGGAGAATCTTCAAAGATTTTGAATGCAAAATAAATTAACGATCATAGAGCGGGAAAGGCGTAACATATACTACCTGGACCATAAAATTTAACATTCAATTATTAGGCAAACGTATCTATCAAGATGAGAAGGAATAGCATTAGAATTACTGGATTTGTCTAGAGTTGAAATTAATTTCTTTATTTTTTTTAGGGAAAGTTCAGCATTAGGAAAACGGGTAACAGGACTAGAATCGTAAAGAGAAACATACTTTGGGAGATCTGAAGAATTAATGTTGCAAGACAATCTTATTAAAGCATTAGAAAGAACAAAGAATAACTGGAAATAAGATTGCTACATCTCTTGAAGAGAAAGATTTATTCATAAATAGGTCTAGTATCATTAAAGGGTGGAGTAAGAATGGGGTTTTCAATGTTTTATGACTGAGGGCTAAAATATCAGAGTTAAGCAAAGCTTTTCGAGTTGTTGTAGTAGGTATTGAAATGAAATGTACACCTGTTGATGTGAAACACTACTTCAGATATGACTTGTTAAATCTGAGGGGTGTCCTAACGATCCAGTAACACTGGTCGACAGTCATTTTCGTTAAATGGAAACCCTGGTGGTTTTCATTCATTTTGTTACGAAGCAGAATATAACCATACAAGAAAAAAGCAATTGCGGTACCATATTTCAGGCTTTGCGATCGTTGTCAATACAATTGGGTTGGCAATCCTGCGACGAGCTTCAAACTTTTCTTCCAACTTATATTTCTTTGATAATTATAAAATGATTTTTGAAGGTTGGATAACAATATATATATATATATATATAGGTATATATATATAAGTATATACGTATATATATATATATATATATATATATATATATATATATATATATATATATATATATATATATATATATATATATATATATATATATATATATGCTAAAGTAGGAAGTAAGAGGTCAGGCATGTAACTAGAAAACTATAACATCTACAGGAAAATAAATAACATTTTTGATTTCAGCAAGTAATTTCATCGAAGAAACTTGAAAAAAATTATTTTATTCTAATATTTATTAATAAAGCCTTAAATATTTGTAAAATCTTGCACCTGGTATTGTAACGCTGATTGACTTTTAAACCTGCATTAGTTCTAAGTGCCAAAATACAACGTATTTACGCTTGAGAAACTATTTTCTTTATATACTTTATGCCTGATTACTAGACAGAGGGGGACGAAGTCCCCCGGTAGCCGAGAAACCCCGACTCTATCCATCGTTCTGTTTACCAGTGAAATATTTGGTATTTAAAAAAAAATATTTGGCACCTTTGCGTCCTCACCGGAGAAAGCGGCAATTTTTCGAATTCTCAAAAACTGTAATTTTTTTAACATTTTAAAAATTTTAATTTTAAAAAATTTATTTTTTTGTTTTTTTTAATTTCCGGGGTAAAATGTCTCCTGATTAATAAATGATAATTATTTTCGTGTAACAGTTTTAACTTTTCAGATACAGAATCCTTGAGGGATGTTGACCTATATATATATATATATATATATATATATATATATATATATATATATATATATATATATATATATATATATATATATATATATATATATATATATATATATATATATATATATATATATATATATATATATATATATATATATATATATATATATATATATATATAGAGAAAGACATATATATAAATATATATATAAATATATATATATATATATATATATATATATATATATATATATATATATATATATATATATATATATATATATATATATATATATATATATATTGTAGTTTACTGATCTGAAAGTGCTGAGATTGTTTTGTGGGGTGCCAAATTGAGGATGGTGGATGAAGATTGAAACACGGCGGAACTGTTATCAGCAAACATATATTTAAACAAATAAATAATATATAATAAACATAACAATAACCTAACAATAAAATAAATAATACATAAACATACAAGTCATAAATAATACATAAAATTAGATGTATGAGAATAGATATGAAAACATGGTATAAAAATAAGAAAATAAAATAGTATCCCCTTATATGCAGGTTTCTTTGACGAGGGAAATTTAAGGGTGAACTTTATATTTCGAAATAAAAATTAATACATAAATTCAAATTACGTAAAATAAATATACACTTGAAATAACTTGTAAATTTAGCATGCAATTTGTAAATGAAATAAATTGACTTAAAAACTACTATGAAAATATGGAACACGAGAATATATTCAATAACAATATTTTGACACCGTAAAATGTAAAATGGCTAACACTAAGAAAATACTGTTAAACGAACATACCCAAAACTTTTCAAAAAAATGTAATATGATACAAGGCAAAATCACAGACAAAAAGGCAGTTGTTGAAATCACTAAAAACTACGGATTGATATTGAAACATCTGATCACAGGAACAGTAAATATCAAAACCTTTTCTTCACAAATAAATAGGAGCATTGAGAAATAACGTATGCATCAAAATGGCGATTACAAGAAGGAGGCAAAAGAAAATGGGTGATAAACGCGCCCTCTGAGGATGAAAGCGAAAAAAGCCCGAAAAAAAATAGTTACAATGATGGGGAAGACAACAGCGCCTTACAAATCTGCCTATTATTTTTGGGCAGACCCCGAAAATAAAGAATAATGTTGAATTGAAACCCGACAGTAGGCCAAAATTGATAAAATAATATAATAAATATATATATATATATATATATATATATATATATATATATATATATATATATATATATATATATATATATATATATATATATATATATATATATATATATATATATATAAAAAAATATATATATATATATATATATATATATATATATATATATATATATATATAGGCAGTGGCGGCTCGTGGTTCTTGTGAAATTGGTGTGCATATATATATATAAAGTATATATATATATATATATATATATATATATATATATATATATATATATATATATGTATATATATAAATATATATATATATATATATATATATATATATATATATATATATATATATATGTGTGTGTGAAACTAAATAAAACCATACAAATATCTCAACCATATCTCAAAACTTTTACTATATGAAAAGGAAAAAATTGTTGGAACTTGGTAAATTTTAGTGCTGAAACAAAAATTCAAAACTACAACAGCTACAGCAAAAAGGAATACATTTTTGGAATTAATAGATGTTTTAGGGTCGAAATGTAAAAAAAAAAAAAAAAAAAATTAGTGTCAATAATTATGGTAATATGTGTATAGTATATTCATCAGCTTTTATAATGTCATGTATTGCATGCACAGTGTTTTTATCTAAAGAATAACTTGCTAGAACACCGGGATGGCAGGAGTCGGGCCTCGGCTTCCAGGGAACTACGGGGTAGGATCTGCTTCCTCCGGAAGCGTTCCGAACCCCTGGCTTCTTGTGACGGGCAGTGGCGGTTTCGCCATAGGCACCCGCGTAACCGCAGCCCCTAAAGTTCCTCGGATAAAGACATCAACTCTAAACAACCACTATGTATAATAAGGTTCGGTAATCCTCTCTCTCTCTCTCTCTCTCTCTCTCTCTCTCTCTCTTCTCTCTCTCTCTCTCTCTCTTATATATATATATATATATATATATAAATATATATATATATATATATATATATATATATATATATATATATATATATATATATATATATATATATATATATATATATATATATATATATATATATATATATATATATATATATATATTTTTTTTTTTTTTTGTCGAACCATTTATTCCCTAGAAAATACAGAATTGAAAAATCTTTTTTCTGTCCGAAAATCCCTTTAATAATTTACTGTGTAATCTGAGGAAAGGAGGTTGTCTCGTGAGAGTAGCTTCTAATTATTTAAAGTTACATGGAAACAAAAATGAATTTGTTCCGGTCTCATATTTTTCCTTTCCTGCGCTTCACATTTATTCTCTTTAAATTTCAATATTTTTTTCCTTTGTTTAACTGACTGTTTTTAAAAAACATACCATCGCATTAATGTAAATTATATATATATATATATATATATATATATATATATATATATAGAAGATATATATATATATATATATATATATATATATATATATATATATATATATATATATATATATATATATATATATATATATATATATATATATATATATATATATATATATATATATATATATATATATATATATATATATATATATATATATATATATATATAAATATATAAATATATATATATATATATATATATATATATATATATATATATATATATATATATATATATATATATATACAAAGGTTGGCACCGTTAATGAGAAAGTTAAAGTCGTTAATCCTTAATCGTTAACAAAAAAAATTAACGGCGCTAATCATTAAAGCGTTTATCGGTAAAGAATGTAACGGAAGTTAACGTTAATCGTTAACGTTAACCGTCTTCAAAATATGTAGGAATAGTAATTTTTCATAAATTTTTCATAAATATTCAAAAGATTTCAAGAAATAATAATAATAATAATAAGAATAATAATAATAATAATAATAATAATAATAATAATAATAATAATAATAATAATAATAATAATAATAATAATAATAATAATAATAATAATAATAATAATAATAATAATAATAATAATAATAATAATAATAATAATAATAATAATAATAATAATAATAATAATAATAATAATAATAATAATAATAAGCCTATCAGACTTAAATAATTTAGGCTTTGACATAGCAGATGCTTTTGCCGTTTGCCAAAGAATACTTCCAAAGCGTAAATACCTTAATTAATACTTAAAATGTATATTATTGTAAAAATGATAGGATATACTAACCTACAGTTTTAATATAAATATGTATATTTTTAATAAATTACAACCCTTATTAGACCTACTTCTTATATTTTTTACTAGTCACAAAAGAAACAATTTCAAGTAGCGAACGAAAGAAGTTAAGGATTCATTGAACGGGCAACAGTCACTATCTTTTTTTTTCTTCAGCGAACCAATAACAAATGAGAATACCGCATAACAAAAAGATGTTAAACATTACTAAACGGGATAATAACCGTGCAATAATAAACATATTTTGAGCCATTGAGAGGAGGAGCGTTTAGGAAATTTTGGAAAAAAAAAGTTTATCTGTTATAGAAATCGAATCTAATACATTTTAAAATCTGGGCCAGCGTTTACATTAGCCGTCTTATGTATCTTAAAAACTATTAATGCTACAGTAAAAAGGAATACAATTTTGGAATCAGCGTAAAATTTTAGCTATGAAAAGTATTATTTAAGTATAATTAATGTAATAAATGAGTAATAAATAACAATTAATATGTTTGTGTTAAATGAAAAATTCTATCAAAGATCTGCCATCTCTAAAAACAGTTCATTGTAACGGGGTCTGAAATTGCTAAATCTCTCTCACGTGCACAAAATTAAATACTTTCACTTTTTTTTAAAATCGATTTTTTTTTATTTTTTAAAAGTGTTTCATAACTAAAATTTTACGCTGATTCAAAAAATGTCTTCTTTTTAAATGAAACATTAATAGTTTTTAAGATACATATGACGGCTAATGTAAACGCAGACCTAAAATCTGATAAGAAAATATTTTATATACTCGTAAATTAAGGTAGCGGTTAACGGATGTAGGGAAAATTTTTAACTCGTTAACGTTAATTTACAAATGTAACTCGTTAATAGTCCGTTAATTCTTTTCGAAATTAACGGAAGCGTTAAAAGTTAACGAAAAACTTAACGAATTAATTAACGGATTAACGCTTTAACGCGTTAATGCCCACCTTTATATATATATATATATATATATATATATATATATATATATATATATATATATATATATATATATATATATATATATATATATATATATATATATATATATATATATATTATATATATATATATATATATATATATATATATAAAGATCAATTTTATATATATATATATATATATATATAGAAAGATATATATATATATAGAAATATCTTTAAACATTTATGCATATATATATATATATATTATATATATATATATATATATATATATATATATATATAAAGCAGCACCCCCTTGCACAAGAACCACGAGCCGCCACTGTATATATATATATATATATATATATATATATATATGGAATGTCCCCTGTGTCTCTGCCTGGTTTATTCCTACATTACATACTTTTTGGGGAATTCTTGAAATATAAATTGAAATATTTATATATATATTTATTTACCTTTATATAAATTTACCATAGTATATATATATATATATATATATATATATATATATATATATATATATATATATATATATATGGTATATATATATATATTACTATCTCCCTGTTTCTAAAAAAAAAAATAACCAATATTTATTTATTTTTATTTTTTACAATTTTTTTTAACTAAAATTTTACAAGCATTTCAAAAATGTACTCTCTTTCGCTGTAGCTATTGTAGTTTTGGATATGATTTTTTTTTACAGTTTCCGCAATAAAATTTTACCAGGATTCCAACAATGTATTCCTATAGCTGTAGCTATTGTAGTTTTAGAGATGCATTGGAGATATTTCAGGTTCAAACTGATTTCAATTATTATTAGGTATGTATATATATTATATTATTATATATTATATATATCCTCTATATATATATATATATATATATATATATATATATATATATATATATATATATATATATATATATATATATATATATATATATATATATATATATATATATATATATATATATATATATATATATATATATATATATATATATTATATATATTTATATATATATATATATATATATATAGATATATATATATATATATATATATATATACATATATATATATATATATATATATATATAAATTTACATTAATGCGAATCAAATGTTTTGAAAAACGATCAGTTAAAATTGCAAAAATGATCGAAACTTAAAGAGAATAAATGTGAAGTTCAAAAAAGAAAAAAATATCAGGCAGGAACAAATTCACTTTTTGTTCCAGCTTAACTTTATTAAGCTACGATCACGGTGACACATCTCGCTCGGATTACATAAGTAAAAATATATAGTATAGAGCTATTTTGGGAACAAAGAAAGCCCTTCCTGGAAGTTGTTATATGTATATATATATATATATATATATATATATATATATATATATATATATATATATATATATATATATATATATATATATATATATATATATATATATATATATATATATATATATATATATATATATATATATATATATATATATATATATATATATATATATATATATATATATATATTATATATATTTTATATAAAATATATATTTATAGAAAAAAATATATATATATATATATATATATATATATATATATATATATATATATATATATATATATATATATATATATATATATATATATATATATATATATATATATATATATATATATATATTTATACGACCCAAACTTATAGGGGTATTTTTAATTTTGTATTTTTCCATTTTATTTCAGACTGTGAAAAAGCCTAGCACAAGAAATTTCAGAACTTTTAAAACATATTTAGTGCTGCCGCCAGACGAATGAAATTGAAAATATTAGTTAAAACAAATTGCCTTCAATCGGAGATGTTTTGCGGCGTGTGTGTTTTCTTTCACATTGAAAAAGAACACATTAAGAGAAGCATGTAATTTTGTATCTGATGAAATTTGTTTCATTTGGAGCAAAGCAAATATTCCAACAAAAGCAAAACTGAATATTGTTGCAAAAATATTGAGCTTGCATGACAAGTACAGATCAGTACAGAAATCCAAACACAAGCAGAATGCATCTCAAACAAAAAGTGAAAATGCGTTTAAGGAGAGTTTGAACGACCTTTTTGATATTGCTCTCAATGATGCACTACAAATAATGACGGTTGAGGAAGATAAAATATTTCTTGCAGCTCAAAGAGAAAAAGGTATACGTGGCTACATAGGCACAATTGCTAGAGAAGATAGAAAACGGAAAAGAGAGGAGAGATTGGAAGCGCAAACAAAACGTGAAGAGATAAGGAGAAAGAAAATGTCTGTAGTTGTAGAATTTAGCTCAAGTTCTATACTAGCGATACTTTAAACTTTAATACTGATTCACACAACAGTGATGAACCCAAACCCAAACCTTCATCTTGTGGACAGTGCAAGAAAAAGCTTATTGTGAGACCTGATGTGGCAATGACACTGGGTAGGACAAAAATAAGCGATTGCAGGGCTTTTATGGTGTTGACATCCACTGTTAATGCCCTTGGAGTTGATGTTTATGACGTTGTTTTAAGTAGAAGTACATTGAAGAGAGAAAGAAGCGCTCTACGTAAAAAATAGCTGAGGATATAAAACAGAGTTTTGCAACAGATGTCCCATTGACTGTACATTGGAATGGTAAAATTCTACCAGATATCACTGGTTTCAGAAATACAGAGAGGTTACCTATACTAGTATCAGCAGAAGGTAATTCAAAACACTTAGTAGTCCCAAAACTTTGTTCAGGAAAGGGCATTGATATTGCGAATGCTGTAATTAAATGTTTGGAAGATTGGAACTTGGAAAATAATATACAGGCCACGTGTTTTGACACCACTGCCAGCAATACTAATAATAAGCAAGGAGCCTGCACTATAATAGAATCCAAGCTTGGGTGATCACTGCTTCAACTGGCCTGTCGACATCATATTTATGAAATAATAATTTCGGATGTATTTGACAAGTGCCTTGGAGCACCTGCTGAACCAGAGACACAGCTGTTTAAACGATTTCAGACCAGTTGGGAAACAATAATTAAAGACAATTATCAGACTACCAAATCGAGCATTCCAAAGAAAGAGGCAATTGTTGCGTTCTGCAAACAGCAATTGAAGAAAATGCATCCAAGAAAAGATTATGCTGAACCTTTGGAGCTGACTATTATAATTATTGGAGACGTTCTTCCTAAAGGAGTTCATTTTGTGAAACCAGGTGCCATGCATCGAGCAAGATGGATGGCACGAGTTTTATATGCCATAAAAATGGTACTATTTCAGAGTCAAATCAAAACGACTAGAAGAGAGCTCACTGGACTGGAAAAATTTGTTCAGTTTGCAGTCATCTTCTAAGTGCGCAATTGGTTTGCAGCACCTAGTGCGCCAAAATCACCAAGAACTGACCTGCAATTTCTCCAGAAACTTAAGGATTATGGCGAAAAAGACGTATCTGCAGTTGCTGCAAAAGTTCTCTGTCTGCACTTGTGGTACCTGAACGAGGAGCGGGTGCCTCTCGCATTTTTGACGATGAAGTCAATAATAATATGAAGCTGCAAATGGTTCAAGCTTTAGATAAGTCAGATGTTGAAAGGCCTTCCAACAGAATAAATCTTGATTATACGGATAATATAACACAACACACACAGAACAGAACACACACTGGCAAGTTTCATTACCTAAAAAAGCAAACTTTTCTTCGAAAAGTTGTCACTCCCAACATCATTTCTTCAACCCAATCCTTCCGAACGGAGTAAAAATAATGAATACATTAAGTCAAAAAACTATGTAGAAAAAAATTGTTAATGATAATGCTGAAAGGGCTGTTGCTTTAATACAGTCCTTTAACACCCATTGCAGTATATCTTGCAGATCGTAGAAAAGCACAGAGATGTGTTTTCAAAATCAACAAGGTCTGAAATGAGAAAGGGACCTTTGGAGTAATTATTAGGTGTACCTTTGTGGATTAGGCCTACTGGGGATACTACGTTAAAAAAACGCGCTGGCTGTCGTTACCCCATGTGGTGGTGTGAAAATTGACATTTAAACATTTTATAACACATTTCAGGTGCCTGGTGGCAGCACTAAATATGATTAATTTTGGAAGAAATTCAGTGTACGGGCTTCTTTTGCAAACAGTAACAATATTAGAGGGTATGCTACTCAATTTTCGGAAAAAAATTACCCCATGTGGTGGTGTGGAAATTCGACATTTAAGACATTTTATAACACATTTCAGGTGCCTGGCAGCCATTTTCGAATTTTTTTTTTTGGGGGAATTCAGTGTGCGGGCTTCTTTTGCAAACAGTAACAATATTAGAGGGTATGATACTAATTTTTTTTTTTTTTTTTGTTGTTTAAATATATATATATATATATATATATATATATATATATATATATATATATATATATATATATATATATATATATATATATATATATATATATATATATATATATATATTATTTAAAATTATGAGAATATTTAGGGGAGGCAAGTGCCCCTCCTATTACATAAGTAAAAATATACGGTATAGAGCTATTTTGGAACAAAAGATTTTTGAAGTTCCCAATATTTTCTATGGAATAAATTGTTTGACAGATTTTTTTTAGATATATATATATATATATATATATATATATATATATATATATATATATATATTATATATATATATATATATATATATATATATATATATATATATATATATATATATATATATATATATATATATATATATATATATATATATATATATAAATATAAGAGAGAGAGATACAAGGATATAACAAATACTGTTTAGTAGTTGTGGCTTAGTTCTGAAATTTTTTTTGGGGGGCTGCAGTTCCGATGGACGAGTTGTCGGCGAAGAGTCTGTATATTTATATCTTTATATATATATATATATATATATATATATATATATATATATATATATATATATATATATATATAATATTATATATATATATATATATATATATATATATATATATATATATATATATATATATATATATGTAAAAAAATTGTAAAAAAATATACGTAAAAAAGTTTATGAAATTGAAAAAATATATATATCCGGGAAATTGCGTCCGGTGAAATCTGAGAAGACAGACACGTCTTGGAGGGCTTCGTGTAGACCAGAAGGTTGAAAAGTTCGACGTCTGACCATCAGAAGGCAGTTTCTTGCACGACAGGATCACCAAATTGTAGTTGACTGATTTGTAGGTGCTGAGATTGTTGTGTGGGGTGCCAAATTGAGGATGGTGGATGAAGAATGAAACACGTCGGGACTGTTATCAGCAAACCTATATTTAAACAAATAAAAAAATATATAATAAACAGCAATAACCTAACCAGTGATGGGCATCGATACAAAAAATTTGCTTAAGCGATACCGATACATCGATACACAAAAATTTACTTTAGCGATACCGATACACCGATACTTGCTTACCTTCTTTGGCGATACCGATTACGATACATGTATCGCCGATACATGTATCTAGATACTTTAAGATTGTAAAGATTATAAATTATGCGTTAAGTTATACCTAAATACTTTAAGGTCGTTAAGTTTGTTAATTGTACATTAAGTTTTCTAAATATTGGCTACAATATAGAAGTGATAAGCACAATAACCCACAATTTCATCAATGGGTTATTAATTTTTGTATATGGGGATTAAACTTAGTGCAAGTAATATCAAATACACGGATTATGACAGTTTTGTAGTAGGCTTTAATATATGAATTTACAGTTTTTAACAGAAAACCATACATTGCCGTACGCATCAGTTTCCGAGAAAATGCAAATGGATATTTAAACAAATAAACATAATCCGGCAACAATTTATCATAAAATAAATTACAGGTTGCACCAGGTATTTTCAACATGGGGGATATCGTCCCCATCAGCGTAACTTACGTCCTCGTTGGGGAGGAATAAACTGTAAGATAAAGATCTTTCACAAAGTTAGTGAACGTACTAACAAATAAGAAATACTGAAAAGACAATTATTTCCCTAAAATTTCTCAAAATAATTATATTAAAGTATATATAATATATATATTATATATATATTTATATATATATATATATATAATATAATATATATATATAATTATAATACATAATATAATATATATATATATTATATATTATATATATATATATATATATATAAAATCTCTACAATTGTAAGAGAAAATTATGAGATTGTAAAATGGTTAGAAAACCTGATTTTGCTCATTCGATGAATTTCCTTTTAAAAACACCAAAACGCTAAAGATTTCATCAGGACAGTCTGCTCTTTAGAAGAGTGAATATGGACCTGCAACTGAAAAGTCTTTCTACTCGTGCTGATGATGGTAGGGGGGTGTTGTATTTAAAAAAAAAAAGGCAAAAAAAACAAGAAACTGACGTAGAGATTCCAATAAAGATTTTGATTCAGCAAAATATTTGAGAACCTCCATTTCCGTCGAATCTTTGCTTGTAGTCGTGGTAGTGCCAGTTGATATTTCATAATCAAAAAGTCATCGGCACTACTTTCAGAAACTGCAATCAGTCATGCTATTTGGGTTATTTTCTTGGAGGGCCATTATAGAATTTACCAGCATTTCTTAGACTCATTTCGTCATTGAAGTAGTATTGAAGTCGCTGTTATATTGCTAGCACTTTAACTTGAATCTTGGGATTTGACCACAGAATCAATCTTGCGATGTTAGTTTCATTTCTTCTCATAATTCATTTTTTTTCTCTACTAACAACCATGACTCTGGTCGTTTCTGTGTTCGAATCTATAGTCAGACCGGCTCTTAAGCCTATTTCGAAAAACTCTCTCAGCTTATCCTCCCTTTTCGCTCCAGCACGCCAAGTCATCCGCGTTTTTCCAGAACATCACCGATCAAATCTACTATATCCTCTCTCACCCTCTTTATCACTACATCCAGATATGCTACAAACAAAATTTGTGACAATAGGCTTCCCTGTTTGACTCTCATTCTCACCTCAAACCATTCCTTATTCTCATATTCTGCTCTTACATTGCATTTACTATTCTTATACAAAAACTCCAGGGCTCCTCTCAACTTTTTATCTACTGCATATTCTCTGTCTAGCACTCTCCACAGTCCCTCCCTAGGCACTGAATCAAGAGCTTTCCTCAGATCTATGAAAGCTATATATATGCTCGTTTATTATATTCTCATACCTTTTGTGACGTAATTTTCAAGACGAACAAGAGATCCGTCGTGCTTCTGTTCTTCACCCAGTCTGGGCTCTACTAGCCTTTTCTCTAGTATTCTCTTAAATGTTTTTGCCAAGTGGTCCAACAAGGATATTCCCTATAGTTTTTTACAGTCTCCTGTATCTCCTTTTTTCTTATATATTGGAACTATGATTGACTTTCCCCAACCCCTCTGGTACTTGGCTTCTCGTTCCAACACCTATTGAACAATTTCAGAATTACTTCTTTCATTTTCTCTCATCCCTCTTTTATTAGTTCTATGGGTATCCCATCTTCCCCCGGTGCCTTACCGCTCCTCATCGCTCTCAGAGCCACCTCCAACTCTTCCATAGTGATCTCCTTCCCCTCCTCATCCTCCCTTTCTTCAACTATCTCTTCTCCACCTGTTCATTCACATTTAACAGTTCTTTGAAGTATTCCGTCCATCTCCTGCTTATGTCTGTTGATCTCACCAAAACTTCTCCTTGCTTATCCTTGATATTGCATACTTTCCTCTTTGATCCTCTATACGTTTTTGCCAGTCTAAAAATCTTCTTCCTTACTGCCCTCACATTTTCCATCATTTCTTCCGCCTCTCTCTTTGCTGCCTCTTCTTTTACTCTTCTTTTCACTTTCTCTCTGCTTCATTCCTTGCCTCCACATACTGAGCCCTTGTCTGTTCAGTTCTATTTTTCAACCACCTTCTCATCAATACTGTTTTCCTCTTTATTGCCTCCTTCCCTTCTTCAGTCCACCACCTCGTGTGTGTTTTTCTCGTTCCTCCTTCCCATTTTTTACCCAAGGGTTTCCTCTGCTGCTCTTCTTACCGTTTCTTGTATCTCCCACATCTCTCCTACTCCTTCTAATTGTTCTAGGTCCTCGCTTATTTTTTCAATATATTTCCTTTTCCTGTCACACTCCTTCAGTGACTCCACTTTAATCACATTTTTCTTTTCTTTATTCTGCAACTTTTCTGTTTTCACCTCTAGGTCCGTCACCAATAATCTATGATCCAAATCCATTATTACTCCAGGTATCACTTTCACAATCCTTATTAGCCTACTATAAGACGATATTATATAATCTATAATAGATCTCTAATTGAATTCTCTTATGATTTTGTTCCATTTATATATTGTGAACCTATGTGAGTCCTTCTGTTGGAAAAAGGCACTCATGATCTTCAGTCCCTTCCTTAAACAGATATCTATCAACATCTCCTTCAATATTTCGTATCTCCTCTCCATACTGTCCCACCATTATCTCCACCACGTCCCTTCTCCTCCCTACTCTTGTATTGAAATCTCCAATCAGCAACAATACATTCTTTCTTCTTCCGTCCTCCACCTTCTCCAACATTTCCATGAACTGTCTCTTTTCCTCTTCTGGGATATATATATATATATATATATATATATATATATATATATATATATATATATATTATATATTTATATATATATATATTTATATATATATATATATATATATAATATATATATTATATATATATATATATATATTATATGTAAAGATGGTATACATAAAAAGATATTTTTTTAGATATATTTATATATATATATATATATATATATATATATATATATATATATATATATATTTTTTAATATATATATATATATATATATATATATATATATATGCTTTGATAATTTTTTTTGGAAAATGTATCGAGTATCGATTATCGATTTTTTCCGATACATCTATAGAAAAATGCATAAAGCGATACCGATACTCGATACATTTAGGAATTGTCTAAGCGATACCGATAACCGATACAAATGTATCGATCGATACGTATCGCCGATGCATGTATCTAGATACTGCCCATCCCTGAACCTAACGATAAAATAAATAATACATAAATATACATAATACATAAAATTAGATGTATGAGAATAGATATGAAAACATGGTATAAAAATAAGAAAAGAAAATAGTATCCCCTTAAATGCAGTTTTCTTTGACGAGGGTAATTTTCTACGTAAATTGTTAAAAGCTAATAAGATTGATAAAACATTATTTAATGAATTGTAATCTCAAGGCTCTTCCCCAGGCATTTTATATGGACTCCCTAAGATACATAAAGTTAATATCCCCATCCGCCCCATCCTGGCTGCCTTTAATACTTATCTATAGATTAGCAAAATTCCTAATACCTCTTTTGACCTCCTTTGCCACTAATGATTACATAATAAAAAATTCCTACACCTTTAAAAACTGGCTTTTAGACATTAATATGAATGATTTTTTATGACAAGTTTTGATGTGGAGTCCTTGTATACAAATATTCCTATTAAAGACGCAATTGAATTTCTATTGGAAGATGTTTTTCATTTAAATAGCGAATTTCATGGCTTTACCAGGTCTGAATTTAAAACTTTACTGAATTTAGCTACCCAGGATACGTATTTCTTTTTTAATAATAAATAATACCAACAAACTGATTCCTTAGCTATGGGTTCTCCACTTAGTGCCACCCTTGCCAATTCATACCTAAGTCATTATGAAAAGATTTGGTTACAGAAATGTCCCTCCTCCTTTAGACCAGTTCATTACTAAAGATTCATGGACGACACATTTTTACTTTTTTCAAACAGAAATGAAATACTCCCTTTTTTAATTATTTAAACGCACAATTAAATAATATTAATTTTACAAAAGAAGAAGAAGTTAACGGCACCATACCATTTTTTGATATGTTATTTTAAAAAACAGATGTAAATTTTATCATAAATGTTTATCGTAAAAAGACTTTTTCGGGTCAAGGTTTAAATTTCTTTAGTCATACTCCACTTATATATAAATGTAACAGTATTAAAACTCTAGTATATATAGCCTATCATCTTAGTTCTAATTTCCGACTCATGCATTAAAAATTTAATTTTCTCTTAAATTTTTTTTAAAGACAATTGTTACCCCGTTTCATTAGTCCATAAATATATAAAGGATTTTTTGAACTCTCGTTACACACCCAAGCCTCTAACATATTCAGCTTTGAAATGCAGTTTGTATATAAAATTACCTTTTTATGAACACATTTTCACGAAACTTCGTAAGGAATTATCCTCCCTTTTGCAGTGCTATTTTCCCCAATTGAACGTTAATTTAGTATTCACAACTTCGTCCATGATCTCTTCATTTTGCAACCATAAGGACCATGTCCCTGCAGCTCTTCGATCCTCAATAATTTATAAATTTACTTGTGATAGCTGTAATGCTATCTACATTGGCAGCACCTCGCGCCAATTCCACGTGAGGATAAACGAGCACAGAGGCATTTCTACTCGTACCAAAGCTTGGTTGAATTCACCTTCCCATTCCGCTATTAGAGACCACTCACATACTCAAGACCATACCTTTAATTACAATAATTTTATTAACACAAACAAGTTCACCAACCAACTTGCATATTTTGGAAGCTTTATATATTCACAACATTAAACCCTCTCTTAATAGTGATTCAGGCCCATTTAAACTACAGCTAATTTAACTCTCTTTAAATATGGAGTTTGTTTGTTTACATTCGTTAATCTGAAACTTGGAGATGTCTGAGACTTGTCTGGTGAGTTTAAGAATTTTTCTGGTGTTGTGAATTTTTCTGATGTTGTTAATAATTTAATATTCCATTTTAATTTAGTTATCAGTAATACAGAATTTTGAATCACGTTATTGCTTTTATTTTGTATAATCTAAGTTATTTACTGATGGAGAGCGACGTTTTATATTTCTTCTAATTATGATCCATCCTTGTAAATATGTGAACTTTTGATTTGATTATGGATTAATTCTAATGTATACCGTACTAAATATATATATATATATATATATATATATATATATATATATATTTTAAGTTATATATATATATATATATATATATATATATAAATATAATATATATATATATATATATATATATATATATATATATATATATATATATATTAAATTTAAATAATTAGTCACTTAAAATTTTTATTAAATATTTTGTTATAAAATTATTATTGTTTTATTTTATAGTGTATTCACCTGATGATGGAAATTACGATTTCCGAAACGTTGTGATTTCAAATAAAATTTAATATGTGGAGGGCCCTAGTATTGCTTCCTATTCGAGTTTATATATATTAATCATATATATATAATATATATATATATATATATATATATATATATATATATATACTATATATATATATATATATATATATATTATATATATATATATATATACATGGCGTAGGCAGATTTGATTTAGAGGGGGGCAAAGTGAGTGACGATATATTATATACTATATATTATAATATATATATATATATATATATATATACTGATATATATATATATATATATATATATATATATATATATATATATATATATTATATATATATATAGTATATATATATTATATGAGCAGCTTGATCAGCCGCCAATGCTATCGACATACTAGAGTTTCCAGCGAGAGTTGAATACTGTCTGAAGAAGCTAGCTAAATAAAAAGCAAACAGCTAGTTAACTTCAAGCCAATATGAAAACGAAAACACATTAAAACTATAAAAAAAATGTATGTTTATAAATATGTTAGTAATTAGTAAATCCTCCTTCAGTATCTATCGATTGATATATCTTTTTTTTTTTTACAGTTTTTCTAATAATAAACCCTTAAAAACGTCGTCTGGCAGACACTCTAAGGTTCAGTTTTTTATTTTGCCAAAATTCAGGGGGGGCAAGTGCCCCCCTGCACCCCCCTGCCTACGCCCATATATATATATATATATATATATATATATATATATATATATATATATTAATATATAATATATATATATATATATATATATATATATATATATATATATATATATATATATATATATATATATATATATATATATTATATATATATATAAATATGCGCGTTAAAGCGTTAATCCGTTAATTAACTCGTTAATTTTTTCATTAACTTTTAACGCTTTCGTTAATTTTGAAAAGAAGTAACGGACTATTAACGAGTTACATTTGTGAATTAACATTAACGAGTTAAAATTTTCCCCTACATCCGTTAACCGTTACTTTAATTTACGAGTTTATAAAATATTTTCTTATCAGATTTTAAATTGTATTAGATTTGATTTCGATAAAAGATAAACTTTTTTTTCGAAAATTTCCTAAACGCTCCTCTCAATGGCTCAAAATGTGTTGATCTCTACTCGGTTATTATCCCGTTTAGTAATGTTTAACACAGGGTTGGAAAAAAACCGAGTTTTGAGGGAATGTGCTTACGTGCTAACACCGCCCCTCGTTCAACTATATTCTCTATGTCTTAATACTAGCACTTTCCCTCAGTGTTGGAAGCACGCACATGTCAAACCTATTCCCAAAAAAGGAAGCCGCTCTGATAATTCTAACTATCGCCCTATAGCTCTCACTTGTATTCTATTCAAGATCTTTGAAATCCTTCTCAACTCTCAATTCTTAGATCAACTGGAATCTAATTCTCTTCTTTCCGATCGCCAGTACGGCTTTTGGTGTTGAAGGTCTACTGGCGATATACTTTCCTATTTAACCGATTTTTTGGGTTTCCGCTCTTAAGGAAACTACGCTTGCAGACCTTGACGTAGTGGACGCTTGACATATCCAAAGCATTTGAATCGGGTATGGCACGCATCATTGCTCTCCAAGCTCCCCTCCTTTGGGATTCCTCCTTCTCTTTGCTTATTTATGTCGAGCTTTCTTTCAAGTCGCTAAACATCGGCTCAGGTTGATGGAGCGACTTCTTCTTCTTTTTCTGTCAATAGTGTTCCTCAGGATTCTGTCAATAGGTTCATCAGGGTTTCGTCTTATCTCCTACTTTATTCCTACTTTTCATTGATGATTGTCTCACCTGCACATCTAACTCTATCCACTCGTATGCCGATGACTCGACCCTTCATTCTTTAACTCATTTAAACTCTGATCCATCTTTTAATTCTACAATTGCCTCTCGTCTTAATCTTTCCAATTCTATTCTCGCAGATCTAGATAGAATTTGCGGGTGGGGTCGTCTCAACCCTGTGAAATTTAATTCTTTAAAAACCCAACTTCTACAAATCTCCCTCTCTAAAATACCTTCTAACTTTCCTATCTCTTTTGACTGTTCTCTCGTCTCTCCTGTTGACAATATAAACATCCTTGGCCTTAACATAAACAAAAAAATGTCTCGGAAACCTCACATCACAACGGTTGCTGGGGCGGCCTCAAAGAAACTGGGAGTTCTTTTAGGGCATGATCCAATATTTTAGATTTTGGGACCCCATTTTAGCCCCCACCTAAAAATGGACATCAAATTCGGAATTATCAGCCGATTTTGACCCTATAAACACCAAACTGTAGCTTTTTTTGGCCTCTAAAACGTTCTTTTCCGTTTTTTTCTGTGTCTGTGTCATTCTTTCAAAAATTTTCAATTTTTCAAAAACCCATGTTTTTGACATTTTTCGTATCAACTTCCAGAATTATTTTCGAAATGACTTCAAACTTGAAATATGCATAGATTGGTCCATTACCTACAATAATTACGTATTACATTTTCGATTTTTTGAGTTCTGTGCTCAGCGTTGTCCAATTTCCAAACCCATTTTTTTTGGATTTTGAAATGAAAAATTGCGATAATTTTTTTCCTGTTCGGGCAAGTTAATGAAATTTTCAGGGCATATGTAGTCGGGTGAGAGGCACATTTTTTACTTAGATAATTTCTTTGTATATGCATTAGTTTTGGATTTATTCTTGGAACAAATTTTAAAAAAAAAAAATTTGGAAAATTTTTTAAAAATTTTCTTTTGAGTATGCAAAAAAAATTATTTTAATTAAAATTAATAAAGACCAACTATACAAGCCCTGAAAATTTGATGTTGATCGGATAAGTAGAAAAAAAAATATCTCAATATTTCACTTTTTGGAACAATTAAATTTTTGAAAAAGTGAAATATTGAGATATTTTTTTTTTACTTATCCGATCAACATCAAATTTTCAGAGCTTATATATTAGGGCGAGATACATCTTTTTTACTTAAATAATTTTTTTGTATACTCAAAAGAAAATTTTTAAAAAATTTTCCAAAATTTTTTTTTTTGAAAATTTGTTCCAAGAACAAATCCAAAACTATTGCATATACAAAGAAATTATCTAAGTAAAAAATGTGCCTCTCCCCCGACTACATATGCCCTGAAAATTTCATTCACTTTGCCTGAAAATGAAAAAAAATTATAGCAATTTTTCATTTCAAAATCCAAAAAAAATGGGTTTGGAAATTGGACAACGCTGAGCACAGAACTCAAAAAATCGAAAATGTTCTATGTAATTATTGTAGGTAATGGACCAATCTATGCATATTTCAAGTTTGAAGTCATTTCGAAAAAAAATTCTGGAAGTTGATACGAAAAATGTCAAAAACATGGGTTTTGAAAAATTGAAAATTTTGAAAGAATGACTACAGACACAGAAAAACCCCGGAAAACAACGTTTTAGAGGCCAAAAAAAGCTACAGTTTGGTGTTTATAGGGTCAAAATCGGCTGATAATTCCGAATTTGATGTCCATTTTTAGGTGGGATGAAAACTGGGGCCAGCCCCAGCCAAATATTGGATCATCCCCTTTAGACTGCGAGACTTTTTTTCCTCTTCTCAGTTACTCCAGCTATACAAGGTTCTCATCCGCCCTTGTATGGAGTACTGTTCTCATATCTGGGGGGCTTTGGTTTCACCCGGCTTTTGGACAGGGTCGAGTCAAAAGCCAAATGACTTATAAACTGGTATGTACTTTCCAGCTCACTTGATGCTCTATCTTTGCGGCGCGATGTTGGTGCTTTATTTTCTTTTCTATAGGTATCGCAGCGGCAGGTGTTCGGGAGAACTTACCACTCGCGTACCACCACCTTTACAACGCCCTCGTAGCACAAGGGGTGCTGTATCTGCGCACAAGTTTTGTGTAGATATTGGTAACTCCAGGCTAGTTCACTGCGGTGCTTCCTTCTTTCCTGCCACCACTGTTCTATGGAACTCTCTTCCATCTTCTGTGTTTCCTGCTGAATTTAATCTCCCTCACTTTAAAGCCTGCGTCTATGTTCGTCTGCGTAATTTGCGCAGCGGATGAAATTTTGGCGTGCAACACCCCCTCCTTGAATAGGGCTCTGCCCGTGAGTGGTGGTGATAACTGTAAAAAAAAATTTGAAGACGGTTAACGTTAACGATTAACGTTAACTTCCGCTACATTCTTATCGATTAAAACGCATTTAATGATTAACGCCATTAATTTTTTTTGTTAACGATTAAGAATTAACGAAGTTAACTTTCTCATTAACGGTGCCCACCTGTATATATATATATATTATATATATATATAATATATATATATATAATATATATATAATACTATATATATATATATATATATATATATATATATATATATATATATATATATATATATATATATATAAGTAGTAAGGGGTGGGAAAACTGACAGCCAAACTGAAAATCCGAAGTTGCAACCGGAAGTTGACATGTTGCAAGGCAAACATTTGCAGCCCAATCCGGTTTTTCAAGCTTGACGTGTCAAGGTAAGATTTTTTAAAGTCGGTGAGACTGAATTTAAGGTCTGCAAGACCAACTTCAGAGGTTTTGAGCCTGAATTCAAGGGTTTTACCCCCCAAAAGGGGGCTTAGCCCCCCAAAGGTTTTTTTTTGGTTCCTAGAAGGTTTTAAATAATCGATAGATCATTTTTGATGGTTTCAATCGATTTATCGATGTTTTTTACCCTTATATCGATGTTTAAATCGTCTTTCTACGTGCTCTGGTTGACTGAAAAATATAATCGAAAGAAAATTATTAATAACATTCATTCGATATATCGCTGTAGTTGAGGATGTATATTAAAGGGTACTGGAATCCTGGAAATCCTGGATTCCTGGAAGGATTCCAGGAACCTGGAAACTGGAAAATGACTTCCTGGAAACTGGAAACTGGAAAAAAATTTAATAAAATTAAAATAAAATTAAAAAAAAAATTAAAATTAAAATTAAAATAAAATTAAAAAAAAAAATTAAAATTAAAATAAAAAATAAAATTTAATAGAAATTAAAATATAATTTAAATAAATAAATAAATAATAAATAGTTTGCGTGATGATATCTCTATTTTCGGTTGTCTGTTTGTACCGCCTCCGTCTGCCTGGAATCGAGGTTCCGGGCGAGTGCACCTCCCTTCGGAGAAGGGGTGCTGGTTCCTTCCAGATAGGAAATTTTCTTAGAAGGTTGAAATGCACGGAGTGCGTAAGAAAAGAAGGAGGAAGAAGAAGGAGGAATCGGAGCTGGAGCTTTGGGATCCCCCCGGAGGGGGTACCCCATCTGAAATAAAAGAAGAAGAAATGCACGGAGTGCATAAGAGAAGAAGGAGGAATGAGGAAGGAGGAAGGAGGAAGGATGGAGAAAGGAGACTGAGAAGGAGGAAGAATGGTGTTTGGAACCCCCCGGAGGAGGGTCCCTAACTGAAATAAAAGAAGAAGAAGAAATGCCCGGAGTGCATAGGAGAAGATGGAGAAAGAGTTGGTACATGCACCGGGGCTGGAGCCGGTGCGGTGCTGAGTTTGTAAACATTCGTTTAGCCTCAGACAGACATTTTTATTTTCAAAATCTCGTTTTCTTTTTATAATCATCAACTAAAATATATTGTTTGCTATTTTTATTTTATAAGTTTCATTTTGCATTTATTCTTTATGTTTTTAATTTTTGTTTTCAATTTAATTTTTTTTTAATTACTTTTTAAATTTTATTTGTTTAAAACATTTTGTTTTTACTAAAAAAATTATTCTTTTTATGTTTATAACTTAAAAAATTAGTATTTTTACATACACTAAAGCAGTAAATCAGTAAATCAGTTAATCAAACTGTCTTCCAGTCACCCTCATACCCATCTATGATCTATTGATTCAAGTCATATTTTTTAT
>JABUQX010061096.1:22500-30000 GCA_015478945.1 Trachelipus rathkii | reverse complement strand
TAACATTTTCCACTCTCCTCTCTCTCTCTCTCTCTCTCTCTCTCTCTCTCTCTCTACTCTCTCTTTCCTCTCTCTCTCTCTCTCCTCATCACCTCTCAGTCTCTCTCTTTCTCTCTCTCTCTCTCTCTCTCTCTCTCTGAGCGTAATACTACAAGGGACGGCTATGATTCTTTTAGTTCCTAATGTGAGTTTCCAAAGACTTGTGTTTGACAACTGTTTACCTAGCATCGGGTAATCTGGTTTGGTCCTGCATAGTCATGCAATCTAATGTTTTTAATATCCTTCTAGAGGTCCTGGCTTTCAGTTTGTGCCTGCATTAGGGAAACCACCTCTCAAGCACTCGAAATCGCGCACAAACCAACTAATAATCTATCAAACCACAGGTATATAAAGTTCTATGAACTCTATCAAAACTAGGAAGATTCTGGAAGCATCTTTAAAATCTAAAGTCTTTTCTCTGATTGCCTGGTATGGCTTCGCTAAGGAACGCTCGCCTCTGTGCGACATATTTCTATGTCTTTGACCTTTGCTTTCCTGCCTTCGTCATATTGAGGCACCATTGTGACAATGGATACGTCGAGACTTTCTTTTAGGGTTTCGAACATAACATGACTCCCTAAAACTTCCACTCCCTTCACGCCCATATGCTTCTCTCTCTGTGACTTCTCTCTCTGTACACCTCCTCTGTGACTTCTCTCTGTAACCTTCTCTCTGTGACCTTCTCTCTGTAACCTTCTCTCTGTAACCTTCTCTCTGATATCCTTTCCGGTAGTCCTATAGAAGTAGGCATAGACTGTAACCCTTCACCCCTGTATAAGGCAGTATTGATCCTTCTATAGATGGAGTATACAGGGCATCTTCTTGATTTGGTCGACACCCGCACAACCCTTTCCATCAAAAAATACCTTATTTTAAGTTTTTGCAAAAAAAAGTTTCACCCACCACACGGGCATAACCTGTTCTAGGAAGGGGAACTTCTCTAGGTAATTCTACCTAGGATCCCGGACTAGGGATCAAACCGGCCTTTGCGTCTGCGACCCCTATATTCTAGAGGGGAACTCTCTCTGGGTATTTCTACTAGGATCCGGACTAGGGATCGAACCCTGGCCCTTGCCATGCGAACTCTGTCGCTCTACGATTGAGGCCCAGCGGTAGCCATAAATGCATGGACTATGCTCTCTTATTCTTTTATCATAAATCGAATTGTTCGAACCTCTCTCTCTCTCTCTCTCTCTCTCTCTCTTCTCTCTCTCTCCTCTCTCTCTCTCATCTCATCTCTCTCTCTCTCTGTCTCTCTCTCTCGTTCCTTATCCAATAGCTAATTTACAACCACACACATTCCTTTCAAACCCCTCTCCAATCAACATAACACTCCTATGAGCAAGGGTAGTGCGACACCTTTACCTACACAGTGCCATCTTTTCCTATCTCAGATTCTCTCGACCCCAGACTTAACCTCTATGCTCAATCTTTAATGTGCCTACAGGTAAGTTTGGAATTCTTTCTCTTCCTCGCATTTCCCACATGCAAACATATATCATATATATATATATATATATATATATATATATATATATATATATTATATAATATAATTATATATATATATATAATATATATATTATATATATATATATATATATATATATAAAAATATATATCTAATATATATATATATAATTATTAATATATATATATATATATATATATATATATATATAATAATATATAATAATATATATATATATATAATAATAATTATATAAAATATATATAATATATATATATTATATATATATATATATCATATATATATATATATATAATATATATTATAATATATATATATACTATATATTACTATATAGGTTGAAATCACTTCAACTATCAAATTGATTAATGAGCTTGCACTCATCAATCAGAGGGGGTTTAATTGAGAATTACTTTCAACGTAGTGCTTTATTTGACAATAGTGATATGGATAATTGACAGATATGGATTTGAGTAATTAAGTAAATGAGGTAAATCTATGCACATAATGTCGTTAGAAATTATGATAACACCACATAAAACTAACAAATAAAATTGGCAAGAATTCCTAATCTAAATGACCTGTTAATAGGAGGTCGAGAATGATACCGCCTCATTGCGTGAGGGCTGTCAAAGGACTGATCATGATTCAGCTTGGCGGTGTCCCATCTCGGGCACTTCCCGCCAATGCCAACTCTTTGTTTTGCGTCTTCTTTCTTTGTAAGAAAGAAGCGCGAAAGATTTGAATTTTAAATAACATATACGGTATACAAGTATGTAGGCGTCACCAGGAAGACGCGCGTGACAGTCCGAATTGCTATTGATATCACAGAGCAGGCTGCGCCGAGAATACTGTATGCAAAAGCAGCGTTATAGCTGCATACCTGCTAGCTGCAATGGCATGTTTTGTCTTACAAAGATTCCCTATCAATTTTCGGCTTAGACTTTGGTGAATCCCGGAGGTGGGAAAAAAATAACTGTTCTCACAAACGCACGTGACGCGTGTGTTTGTGAATAGGTTCACAGTTTTTTTTTCAATACCCAACCCTTCTGATTAATAATTAACCTAGGGAGGAAAGAGGAAGGAAAGGATGGAACACTAAATAGAAAGAGAAAGAAAATATCATAAAAATAAGATCTCGTATAGCGACCATTTCAATTACATTGTAATTTTCGTCGGGATACCTGTTTCTTCTATATTTTTGTTTCAATTTTCCAACTTTTTTTCTTGTCGTTCAAATCGGTTCTCGTTTTGCGTTTACTTTTCAGCGTAACACTCAGAGGCGAGATTAATGTTTCCATTCTCTCATTTAACTGCAAACTTTTAAGGAACCTTTCCAAGTGACTTTGCATTACCTTTGATTTCCTTTAAGTGCATTCAAGATTCAGTATTCCATCTGCAAGTCTTCCTTTGAATTGTAATCATCAAAATGATATTCCTATCCTTTTTATAAGTGATATAATCAGAACTAAAAAATCTACTTTTTGAGTCTTTTGGGGCTTTGCTCTGATTGGTCAGTTGGCTGATGGGTGGACCAATCATAGGGTCCGTATGAGAACTGTGGTTGTTTTTGTTGTTGCTCAACAGATGGCGCTTACAGGGTGTCGGGCAAGGAGAGATTTCGGTTTCTCCAGTCGAGGATCGTTTGGAAGCTTTGCTCTGATTGGTCAGTTCGTTGGTGGGAGGACCACTCACAGTGTTCGTAAGAGAAAGCGTAATTGTCAGTTTGTTTTTAAAGGAACGATCGTCCTTGTAAAGAGAAAGTGTTGCCTACTGAGGTGCATTTTTTTTTTTTTTTTTTTTTTTTTTTTTTTTTTTTCTTAGATGCTTACGCTCTTATTATTTTCATTGATTATTTTAATATTAAAAGAAAGATTGTTGTCTACAAGAGTAAGAAGTTTGAAAAAAGGAAAAAAAGGAGTCTTAATATTATCATGCGGCATAATCTGAATTATACATTTATAAATTTTACGAGGCCTTTCGCCATACAATTTCAGGATTTGCATTTCTACCCTACGCTAAGGCGCGTCGCTAGCTTTTATAGGAACATTTACATAGTTATAGCAAGTCTCGTTAGAGCTCTGTTGCTTTGACAATTGTTTATTTTAATGAATTTTTAATCATCTTTGATAGAAAACAAATATATAATTTTTCTCTAAAATAGGGATATCTTTTTATATGTAATTGATTTACGAAATAATATTAAAAATGCTTATTTTCCTCCACATGAAGGCAATATATTTTTAGAAATATTAGTACCCCATTTTTATTTCGTTTTCTATTCGTCCGGAGTCTTTTGTACCATTATGGTCCCTTGCTCCACACTTTTAAATTTTGAAAAGGCAATAAAATAGAATACATAATTTCATTCAAACAGACTGCTCATCGGAGAAAAATTTTTAATTCTTAATAAGATCGTAATTATTCAATAATATAATAGTTATTTTTGATGGTAATTTATTATTTTATTTTTAATGAATTTTTAAGACTCTCAGGATGGATAGAGATTTATTGACAAGCTGACAAGATATCAAAGAAAAAGGGAGATTCAAATTTTGGGAAACAATGGTCTCTCAGTCCTTCCAATTCCGGACTTTGGAATTTCTGTTTAACCCTGTCTCCACCGTTCTCTTCCACTTTGTTCGAAAATATCCTGTTTGCTTCGTATATCATAACGTAAGAAATATCGGCTTAAAATTTTGTTACAGACCGACTTTTCCAACAGACGACTCGTCAGCCTTTGTCGGTCGAGCGGCCTCCATGGAAATTCCCACCGACATTCTTCCGTCATGATATATAAAAATAAAAAATTTTCTTTTTAAACTTTCTTCTGCTATTATGCTTAGCAACAGGTCTTTAAATTAATTGAATTATGAATTGAATTGAAGTAATTTTCATTTTAAATTTATTGTTTACTTATTTTTGATCTGTATTAAATAATATTTTGGGTGTTTTGCATATTTATTTTATCTAGCGATCGATGGCAACTCAACGGTGGGAGTCATTGGTTATTTGAAATTTTTAGCTACAAGAAAATCTTTTCAGGAATATCCTATAATAATTTTCACATATAAAGAAATGTATAAATTTCATGCAACAATAGACAATAGAAATATAAGATAAAACACCTTACCAATTTTTGGAAACCTGTAATTTACATTTTTGCCGTTTTTGGCTTTATATTTTGATATAACATTTGTATGATTCGTAATGTTTTTAACTTGATCATTTTTATCGAAATTTTAGTTGTTATTTTTAAAGCAAGATGGCGCATGCTATGCCATTCACAGAGAGATTTTACGGGTGTCTTTTCACAATATCACAATTTATTCCTACATAGGAATCACAATTTTTTTCATTTTCTTGTCATTTTTCATCGTTTGTATTTTTATCACTATCGATTTTGTTGTTCTTATTTTTATTTTTATTTTTCTATTATTATTATTATTATTATTATTATTATTATTATTATTATTATTATTATTATTATTATTATTATTAGTAGTAGTAGTAGTAGTAGTAGTAGTTTTCAGGTTTTAAGTGTTTCTAATTTTATTTGATGACATATTTATTTTTCACAAAGGTTGTTCTTTGAAATTTTTAAAGTATTTACCACTACTTGGAGGGGGGAAAGGGGTTTTGGAGATGCTTGGGGGAGAAGCTCGCTTTGTTTTTCTTTTTACAGCGGGACCTAAATTTTTCAGGAGGGTGGCGATGAGATGGTGTTGCCGCCACATGTTCTTTATTTTTTTTTTTTTCTAATTTGTGTTTCTGTACAAAGTGTCGCCCAGATAGGCGAGTGTGTGTATACTTACACATGATGAGATTTTGTGGAGATTTTCGTACACCGTTGGGTGTAGCCTTTTTAGGAAAAATTCTTTCACTAAAGCAGGTTCTCTATTGAGGAGATTTTGCGCGTTTCCTTCACCGATGGTCTTCCTCAAACGAGAAAGGAATTGACTTGGGAGCTCGTTGTCACGTAGTTTTATTTGGGTGACGTCACTTGTATTTTGTTCTTTTGATATTGAGTGAGTTCTTTTAATTGTTTTCACCAATTCTTTATAAGTGTTATTTTTGATTGGGATTTTGATCGTGGCTAATAACTGAATGGGGAGCTTTGGCGCTATTAATCTTAATTTTTCTTTGTCACTTTTTATTTCATAAAGCTTAAAAAGATTGTTTACCGCTATCAGCCAAATTGAAACGTCATTTTCGGTGAAGTCTGGGAGTTTGATGGGACACACAAATTTTCTTTTCGTTTGTTGGGTTGCTATGCGTGTCCTTTCGTTTGGAGGTTGGTCGCTTTCGGCGGGAAGATCAGATGGTCTCCCGTTTTCTCCAAGAAGTTGAGGGAGTTGGGGGTTTGGTGACTTTCCCTCCTTTTTATTTAATTTTGGAGTTGGCTTCGCTTTGGTTCGAAAACTCAACTTTTTGTTTGGGATCATGTTTCTGTAGTCTATTGAGTCAACTGTTAGGCGTTCGTTTTAGGCCTAATTTCGAGAGCTTTGTTTGAACTCTCCGATTTTTGAAGTAGCAACGGTTTTTATGTTACTAACCGGAATGTTATAATAACGACTTTCTTTCTTATTTTAATGAGGTTAATAAGAAGCTTTTTCTTCACGTTATTAATTTTAACTCAAGTAATTTATTCACTTTAATCACATATCACTATTT
The DNA here is from genome assembly GCA_015478945.1 of Trachelipus rathkii. Classification (NCBI taxonomy): domain Eukaryota; kingdom Metazoa; phylum Arthropoda; class Malacostraca; order Isopoda; family Trachelipodidae; genus Trachelipus; species Trachelipus rathkii. The sequence goes on along the minus strand of JABUQX010061096.1, from coordinate 23,795 downwards.
TCGCACTGAGATAACGAGAAAGTAACCGTTTTTTTTTTTTTCGATTAATTTGAAATTTTCACAATTTAGGCACTATCTGACTCTAAATGAAGGGTTTTAGGGGTTCGCCTTAGTCGACGCCCCCTAATTGTCACCCGGGGTCACCAAATGACGTCTAGGTTGAAATCACTTCAACTATCATATGAGGGGGGTAATTAGAGCACTTTCCTCGTAGTTGGTTTATTATGATAGTTAGATAAACAATACAAAGATGATTTTCATTAAACAATGGATGAATAATGGATGGGCATATATCAACGTTAGCACTATTATGAATTTCACAGACTAACTAATAAGATAATGCACTAATTCCCTATCCTAAACAGACCTGCCGGCCTTTTGTTAACTCTAACAATTTACGTAGGGCATCCTCTCACTATGAGGGTTGCTTCGAGACTCCCGGGCATGATTCGGTGGCGTCCTATGTGGACCCAGGCACCAATCATAACCCTCGTTTCGTTTGGCATTCTTTTCCTCCGCGGAAGAAAAGAGGCACCAAACATTAGACTTTCAAATAATGTACATAGTGTAAGTATGAAGTAGGCCACCATTATTGCAAAGTGATATGCAGGAGGTTTGCAATAGCCTCTTACAGAGATGCATACACTCTAAGACACTGCATGCTATTGTCTTACAAGGATTCCCTACCGTAATTTTCACCTTATATATATATATATATATATATATATATATATATATATATATATATATATATATATATATATATATATATATATACAGTATATATATATATATATATATATATATATATATTTTTGAATGTTTTTTATTTTTAATAAAGTGGGATGAATCTGAATACGCGAGCCGCGAGCTACGGGTTGGAGGGCACCGCTGCTCTATAGTGACTAGATCCATTTGACTTTTGATTTTAAAGCTGCTTATCATACATACTCTATATTATTTGTAAATGTCTTTTTCATATATGGGTATTCTTTCTCAAGGTCCTTATTGAAAACACATTTCCTCTTGCCTTTGGGGGCCATTATTTCAATTAATTTTAAATTTTCAACAGGCCTTAAAATTTAATAAAAATTTAGCTTTGAATACATATATATATATATATATATATATATATATATATATATATATATATATATATATATATATATATATATATATATATATATATATATATATATATATATATATATATATATATATATATATATATATATATATATATATATATATATATATATATATATATATAATATAGATCCTGTTGCTTTAATTAG
>JABUQX010061096.1:12500-15000 GCA_015478945.1 Trachelipus rathkii | reverse complement strand
ACTTAATGGCATTTTATTTGGTTATAATTTCGTTAGTTAATGCGTTAATAATAAATATCAATGGTATCGGTTTTAAAAATCCTAAATATTGCAAATAGTTTTATATATTTAATTTCTAAACTACTATCATAAGTTTGGAAGAAAGATGACTTGCATGGGAAGGGGAAAGGGGAAAGAAGTGGGGGAACCTTCTGGAAGGGTGATCGAAGTCTCTCTCTCCCTAGGGGGGGGGGCATCATACCCACTTTGCCATGCATTTGCTTTTTGATAATTCTTATATAAGGGTATCCTTTTATTTTTTAAAAGCCCAGAATGACTTTGTATATTATATATTCAAATACAAGCAAAAAATAAAGATTCTCTCCGGTTTACCAACTCCAGCCTCCATTTTCTTTCTTTCTCTCCCTCCAATTTTCAAGTAGATGCGTAATAAATATGGAAGCGATTGATGAAACTTCTCGCAATTTAACGTTGCGCTATTAATGTTTTTTGTTTTATATTTAGATTTTTTTACAATAAATGAGATACCATTGAAATTTATTATTAGCATTATTTCCTACGAAATCTGATAACGAAAACATATTTAAATAAATCAAAGTTTAGTAGAAATGAAAAGGTTACACACACACACACACACACACACACACACACACCTACACACACACACCCCTACACACACACCACTACACACACACACACACACACACACACACACCACACACACACGCACACGCACACACACACACACACACACACAATGCTTAAACCTATTTTCATTTTTCTTTTAGCTTCACTAGTCTGTTTACTGTTTGAAAATAAAAGATGTCCAAATATAGTGTATTCGTCAACTAGTTTTGGGATGGAGTTGCTGGCCATTATTTGTAGGAGGAATGTGAATGCATCGGTAGTTATTTTGGTTTTTGCATAAGTTCACCTTTAATCCTACTGTTCTGCCAGCTCTATCTAGCTTCAATACCATCCTTTGTAATTCTTTACAATTTGGTGAGATAATCAACAAACCTTAAATTATATAGATATCATCCTTTTATGTTTCTATCTATATCTTCCCGATTTAGTGTTTTGAATTTATCTTTTAATACTGAAGTAAATTATTTTGGCGGAATTATGTCTCCTTGACTTCTAACTTTGATTTGAAATTTACTTTATTCCTCGTTAAATATTATATATATATATATATATATATATATATATTATATATAATATATTATATATATATATATAATTATATTATATTATATTATATTATATATTATATATTATATATACTATAATATATATATAATCTATATATTAGATATATATTATATATATATATATATATATATATCAGCGGGCGTTTCCTCCATGAGTGTGCTAGGTATGCACCGCACACCCTATAAAAGCTAATTAACTTTTTTAATTTACACTTTAGATAATAAGGAATATCTGTTTAAATGAAGATAGTTTTTACCAATTAATTCAATAAAATATTAAAAAATTAAATGCTCTTAAACTTTCAATTCGCTTATTGTAATAACGGTACCGTATCAGAAAGGAAGCTTTTCATGTGTGGTAAAAAATTTGAACTTCCTATATTCCATTGCGTCTATGTTATTTCACGCTCGCTCTCTCGCTGTCATGTGTTCCTATTCATCAAATACGGGTAAAATTGTGCGATGAAAACGTAGCACAAGGAATTTTGCACAGATTTTTTTATATTATTTAATGTGGTTTATAATATATATAATATATATATATATAATATATATATAGTATAATATATTATTATATATATATATATATATGATATAATATATATATAATATATATATATATATGATATGTTCGTATGTTTGTCGCTCGTACAGCAAGGTATGATGCCTGGCCTGGCCCAATATTTATTATATGAAATATGAAGATACTATGTACGCCCATAGCTTTGAAATTTTACTCTTAAGAACAAAGTAGGAAGGAAAATTTCCAAAAGTAATTAATTATTTATTATTAATTTTTTTTAGTAAAGTCGTCATTTTTCTTTTAAAAAACTTATATTTAATAAAATTAAATTTTCGCTTTTTAATAAATATTGTTTCATTTACTCACTTTACCATCTTAATTTTTTTATTAAAGACTCAAAAATATTGGGAGCTACGTACCCTGCCTACCCTATGTAAAGTACCCTGTATATAACATATATATTATATATATATATATATATATATAATATTATATAATATAATATATATTATTATATATTATTATATATATATATAATATATATATAGACACCCTTTCCTCACATACCTCACCAACTGATATATATATATATATATATTATATATATATATATATATATATTACTGTATTTAAAATACTTTGTTATGCATGATATATATATATATATATATATATATATACAGTGGTACCTTGACATACGAGTGCCCCAACTTACGAGATTTCCGAGATACGAGTTGTCACTCGGTCGATTTTTTGCTTTGAA
>JABUQX010061096.1:0-2500 GCA_015478945.1 Trachelipus rathkii | reverse complement strand
TGAAACTGGCGAGATGAATGAAGAAATGCTGTTCGCTAAAAGTCTTACCACTGACACTAAAGGCTCCTCTATATTCCATGTACTTTTAAGTTATTTTAACGAAAAAGACATTCCATTATCTAATATTCTTGCCTGTGCTACTGACGGTGCCGCAGCTATGACAGGTAGATATCGCGGTTTTAGTGCACATTTAAAGCAAGCTGTTCCAGGGGTTATGACTGTTCACTGTGTTATTCATCGTCAACATTTAGTTGCTAAAAATTTAAGCGGAAGATTATACGAGTCTCTTAATTGTGTCATTAGTGCCGTCAATAAAATCAAATGCCACTCTTTGAATGATCGTTTATTTCGCCAGCTTTGTGAAGAAAAAGACGAGGCATTTGAACGATTATTGCTACACACGGAGGTTAGGTGGCTTTCTAAAGGGAATTGTTTACAACGATTCTATAACCTCTTTGAAACAGTTATTGAATTTCTCGACACAGCTGACCACAGTCTCGCCAATTCATTAAAAGAAAGACGAACTGATGTTGCTTACCTTTCTGATATTTTTGACAAATTAAACGAAATAAATACGAAGCTACAAGGTAAAAAAATGAATTTCATCAAAACAAAAGGGATTATAGGGGCTTTTATAGAGAAACTAAGTGTTCTGAAAAGTAATTTATGCCGTAAAGACTTACGTCAGTTTCCTAATCTTCTGGCAGTTTGGGAGAAAAATGAAATTGCAGGTAATGACTTGGAAGTTTATTGTTTTCACTTAAATAAGCTGAAAGAAAACATGGAAACTAGATTTCAGGATATTATTGCGCTTCAAATACCCCAATGGGTATTCAACCCGTTTTCAACAGATGTGACTGCAGCTAATATTTCACAGTCCATGCAGGAGCCCCTAATAGACCTCAAGCATGACAGTGAATGTCAAAGTTTATTTAATGAGCTTGGATACGAAGTATTTTGGGCGAAAAAAAAAGATTCCTATCCTCTTCTATGGGAAGAAATTAAAGTATTGCTTCTGGCTTTTCCTTCAACGTATCTCGTCGAAAAAGGCTTCAGTGTTGTCACACAATTGAAAAACAAAGCCAGAAACAAATTGGATATTACTCAGAGAGGTGATTTAAGATTATGCCTAAGTACAATCTCTCCTGACATCAATCGGTTATGTGCAAGTCACCAGGCTCAAGGCAGCCACTAGTGTCAAAAATGATGTTTTAATCGTAAAATAAATTTTTTAAGGAATATGGTAAGTACTTTCTTTTTAATAATAATAATAATAATAATTAAAATAAAAATAAATATATATATATATATATATATATATATATATTATATATATATAATAGTATAATATTATATATATATATATATTATATATATATATATTATAAATATAAATATAATATAATATATATATATATTATATTATAATATATATATATATACTATTATATAATATATATTTATATATATAACCACTTTTTTAAAAATATAAAAATTCTCTAGAATTAGCGGTGGATTAAGCCGATAATCTCGAAGGGGGCGTTGGTTTGGAAAAGGTTTGAGAACCACTGGTCTAACACCTTGTGAAATTCAATTCTTTAAAAAAACCAACTTCTACAAATCCTCCCTCTCTAAAATATTCATACTAACTTTCCTATCTCTTCTGACGGTATCTTTTACGTCTCTCTGTGACAATATTAAACATCCTTAGGCCTTAACATAAAAAAATCTGTCTTTGGAAACCTCATATCACAACGGGTTGCTGGGCGGTCTCAAAGAAACTGGGAGTTCTGTTTAGACTGCAAGACTTTTTTTCCTTATTCTCAGTTACTCCAGCTATACAAGCGGTCTTCACTCCGGGCCATTTAAGAGTACTGTTCTATATCTGGGGGGCTCTTGAGTTTCACCCGGATTTTGGACAGGTCGAGTCAAAGCCAAAGGCTTATAACTGTCCTGACTTTCCAGTTTCCACTTGACTCTAATCAACTTTTGCGGCGCCGCGATTGTTGGGGTGCTTTTATCTCATGTTTCTAATAGCTATCGCAGCAAGGGCAGCGTGTTACAGGGAACTTACACTCGACGTCACCACCACCTTTACGACGCACCTAAGTAGCACAAGGGTGTGCTGTATCTGCGCATTGAAAGTTTTGTGTCAGATTCCATTAGTAACTTTAGGCTAGTTTGCTGCGGCTGGTTTTCCTTTTTCTTCCACCACTGTTCTGTGGAACTCTCTTCCATCTTCTGTGCTTTCCTGCTGAATTTAATCTCCCCAAGTGGCGTAACGCAAAATTGTCGGGCCCTCCCGCAAAATTTAAACTTGGGCCCCATATAAAATATATATATATATTATATATATATATATATATATTATATATATATATATATATATATATATATATATATATCTATATATATATGAGTATATTTCTTTTCAAACTAAATATATTTTCATGGAAAGTAGCTGGAGAGTTATGTTATCATAGGCTATATTAAGTTGGTT
>JABUQX010061095.1:10000-27244 GCA_015478945.1 Trachelipus rathkii | reverse complement strand
CACACTCACACATGAAAATAATAAGAAAAGAGATGAGAAATGATAAAACAAGAAAAACAAAGAATTGAACACACAAATATAAATGATGTAAACGAAACCAATTTACCTATTGTGGGTTTATAACCCTTTTTCTTTTATTTCAGTCAAGATCCAGTCAAAATGTTACCAATTAAAGCAATTGGTTTATTCAGTAATGTAGGGAGGATGGTAATACACGATATTTGAATGTGTTTTAATAAAGTATACATGCACAAATATTAAATATTATTGTTTAAGCAAAGGGAACAATATAAATCTTGGGAATGGTATAATAACAAATTACATTAGGTTTGAAAAAAAGGTTTGAAAAAAATCAATGAAACAAAAAGATGGTTTAAACAAAGAAACAAAGGGGACAAACTAAATCTCGGGAATTGATATTATGTTTGTCAAATCAATGAAATAAAAAGGGTGGTTTAAACAAATGAACAAGGGGGACAAACTAAATCTTGTGTACCAACTGTGCATGCTTATAGCTGGCAAGATATCAAATTTAATGTTCTCTGCATGGCCTTTTCTCAAAGAACACGGGTTCATTTATAGAATGTCGTGTGTAGGTGCATTTTTTTATTAATCCCACACGAAAACCGTAGTATGTTCTATTTAATAAGAGGCTTTTGATTTTTTCGGAACAATGTTCGAAAATTCCTATGCTTCCCTCTGCCGCTGCTCTTAAATATTACCGCTTTTGCGTGAATTACGAATAGTTAATTAATTTAATTACGAAGTACCAAGTCTGTATTCTTATATCCTTATCTAATTCTCTCATTCTATTTCCATTTAAAAAATGATCAACTCAAAAGATGGCGCTCTATCTGTACAAAAATTACAGGAAAAAAAAGAGGGAGAGGCTAGGGTGGCTTATTTTTAAACAGTGTGAGGCGGACATTTTACCTCTCACTCAACAATCCGCGCTAACGAAACTGTATGAGGGAGGGGGGGAGGGGGAGGGGAGAAAGGTTAACGATCACTGGTGTACATATTGAGGGAGGGGGAGGGTGTGATAGGTTATGAAAGATTGCACCAGTTGATGAAGGGTGGGAGTGAGAAAAGAAGACATGTCCTTTATGAAGCGAAGAAACTTTTGTGCCGAGTTGGAGCGGCAAATTACCCATTTACAGTGTGATGTCAGCCGGCTACGCGACTACACCCATTTGGAGAGATAAGAGCATAGCTCCACATCTTTTTGAGAAAGCAAAGGGGGAAAAAATCAATAAATTATTGGACGCAGGGGTCATTTGCGCCGCCGGGAAAGAAAGCAAATTGGGGTTTTCATTTCTCTTCCCCCCCCCAACTCTAGCTTTCTGCCAAAGTCAGGACGGGAGAACAGACGTTCGGGTTTGGTCGTGTTGATCATGAATTATTATAAGCCAGAGATCAACCTCCGAATTTATCTACTCTGCCCAAGATTAAGGATATCTAACTGCAACTTGCAACATGCAATAACCAACGAAAACCAGAAAAGTTAAACATAAAAACAATGGCTAGGACGTTCGGCAAACGCTTTACCTCATTAAAAACGTGGCCAAACAGTCAGACGAGGAAACGAAGAAAAATATTTTCACTAAAAATAATTACTTGTCCATGTTGAGAAACTTTAACAAGTCTTAAACTATTTAACTACAAAACAAGGACAATACACGTGTTCTATATCTTAGTGAGCCTTATTCCAGCGCCTTTTATGTCAATCTCTGTTCTGGAGATTTTAAGGAACGTTTTGTTATTATAAGATGACACCTATTTAATTGCCAATAAAAACGAAATCACTGTCGTGTCACTAGCAATCATGGCAGTTATTTAAAAAATCACAGCGCAAATTTAATATGGAAACAGAAAAAGAAAAAGTGACAACGAAAAACTTACGGCAGCTCATATTGATCAAACAGTTAAATTTCTTTGGAACGCACAATTGCAAAATTTTTACGTTGATATTAAATTGGTCTCTAAGGCTTAAAAATAAAAATTGGCAGATATATTTATAAACAGAATTGGCATTAACAGGAAAGAGATAATCATTAGAGAAGCCTGAGAGGAGTATGCAAATTGAGCAAACTGGCTATGAAGTAATAAGAAAGGGGAAGTTGGAGCGGTGGCCAAAACAAAATACTATGGAGACGGAGTTACAAACTGGAAGAGGAAATTTAGGAATGGAATTCTAACTGGATATTCACGTTAGTAGGAAGGGTTGAAAAAGCCTATAGAAATCGGCAAACCTACAAAACGTTAAATAAAGAACAAGACTTTACATGGAAGTATAAAATAATAAATAATAAAAATAAATAAAATTAATTACAAACAAATAAATATCATAATCAATAATATTAAAACTAACAAATAAAAGCACAAATTTAATAATAATAATAAAAATACATATTTAAAATAATAGAAATAAATGATTAATATAATAATTAAAAATATATAATTAAATAATATTCAACGAATAATAACAAACATTACATATAAATAATAAAAACTACCACAAATATATGAAATATTCAATTCAATCATAATGAAATCAACACCTCAATAACTCATAATAATAAATAATCAATAATAAAAACAATAAATAATTAAAACCAAAATAATACTATTGATAATAATAAAAAAAATAATAACAAACAACTAATTAAAATGAAAAATTAATAATAAAAAAAATAAGCATAATGCAATAAAACACACCAACACAAAACCCACCAAAAAAAACCGGCAGCTTAAAAACCAAAATCATACCGTATTAAAAACAGAAAACAGAACCCAAAAACCAAAAAAAAAACAAAAAAAAACTAAAACCAAACGCACATAATTAAAAAATACGCAAGTAATTGAATAAAAGTGAAAAATAAATAACAAAGCAACAGTAAGGAGTAACATATTTAATTAATTCAATTCAATAAATAATAAAATAATAATAATATAAAACTCAAATAAAATATAACAACAATAATTAAATAATAATAAACAAAATCAAGCAATCAATCAAATTAATCACCACAATATATAAATAATGAAAATAATAATTAATAATAATAATAATATCATAACAAACAAAAAGTTAGTTTTTAGTTAGTCGTAACAAGTAACTGCGCTAAACTAAAACCAAAAAAAAAAAAAAACAAGAAACATAAAAAAAAAAATATAAGAGTGAAAAAAAACCAAGTAGATAAAGAGTAATTAAATAATCAATAGCAGGCAATGATATAAATAAAGTAGCGAAAAGCTTACGGTAACTGACTTAATGACTTTGAGAGATTCCTTGTGTGGGATAAATAAATACTATATACAGATAAAAAAGGGGGACTTAAACATGGAAGAATGAACGGAAAACTTCAGGATAGAAAAGACCATTTCAAGGAGAAATAGCTATTTATAAGACACAGGGTGATGCGTTATATAAGGAGACCTAATAAAAGGGGCTGAAAACTAGTGATTGAAGGGCCATAGACAGCAAGGAATTCAACTCCACTCGGCCAGCCAAAGAGCTATCTTTGCGGTTGAAAAATACTGCTACGGGCACAGCTAATTAGCAGAACCATAAATTAAAAGTAACAGAAACATCGGTGAAATGACACCGTCATAGAGAAACATACATAACTTACAAACAACATAATAAAGGGAATTAAACGGCGATTGATTATTCTCTGAAAGGGAATCTTTGCCTTTCAGATCTATGCAATAAAAGCTGAAAAAGTAAAGCATGAAAAAAATATTATTACCAGATAATCGTTAATGCTGTCACCAAAAACTAAGCAGCCGTTAGAAGTCTCTACCAAGAATTCCGGACCAGATCTTAACAGAAAGTCTGACAGGAGCAAGTATCGCCACACTCTCCATGTGACTGATTTTGTTAAGTTTGCGTTACATACAGTATGGGTTCAATTATTACTGCTTGTTTTATGATACGACTCTTTATAAGTTATCCCTTCGCCTACACTTAGGCAGGGCAACCTGTCGGGACTCCCGGGGTTGAATGTCGTGGTCTAGAGACACAGATCGAAATTTTTCCGCTTTGTTGTGGCTCCAATAAAAAGACCTCGTCTCAGATAACCATCGGGAAGCCAATTTCACTGCCAACATTATTTTTAATGACGTATGCCCTAACTACTTCGGCAAGATTAAAATTTCAGCAACGGCGCATAGCTTCCAAACGTGAATGCGCCTAGTGGGAAAAATTTGAACCAGAGCTTCTCATAGGTGAGACACGCTAAGGTGATATGGCATTAATGATAGAAGCCGGAAAATGGAAGGGCTTAAAATGGCCAAATTTGCACTTCGGGCACTGTACTTTTTTGAGAATTACGATCCTCTAAATGACCGCAAAGGTTATCCAGTGTGCTTATGTCGGGCCAGAACTCATCCCAGTTGCCGCAGGAAAGCCTTGTTTACAAAGGAGGCACCTCAGATGCACGGTCATCAAAGCCCCTACTATTTTTGAAAGAAATCAGTAGCTACTTACACTGCTGTGGTGAGCCTTTGGCACAAACATGTCATGAATACTTAAAATTAAAACGTAATATTTATTCCCGAAAGAAGATCTACCACAAGCAAGGGCCGTGTTGAGCTGAGAAAATCCCACAGAGATACAATTGTAGTAGGACAAATTAAGGGAAACTGTCAGAAAGATACTCAGGACCCCGGACCCTTCAGGGTGCTACGAATAAAAAAAGAAGAATAACGTTTATATTGTTTAAAAGCATGAAATAAAAAGTAGCAAAAATTTCATCAAAGTACAAAAATTTTCTTAAACAAACACCTTAGTCAATAGGGACACTGAAACCCAAGAGAAAAATAAAGTTAAATAAAAAAAAAAAAAAAAAAAAAAAAAAAAAAATTATATATATAGAGAATCTTAATAAATAAAAAAAAAAAAAAAGAGAAAGGAAAGGGGGAGCTTTTTCAGGTTCCTGCAGTAGCAACATCATAATAGAAACTTTAGACAGGTAGTTGAAATTGACACTGTTTATCCTTCCAAAAAAAAAATCGTCTTCTTCCTCTAGATCTTCAAAAATACATATAGACGAAAACGATGCTGCCAAACAATCATAGTAAACCAAAAGTAACATTAAAATTTCCGCGCATGTATCCTTACAAAATGTACAGGAAAAAGGGTTGTATCAGAAGAGTTGAAATAGAAAAACCCACGAAAGGTGGAAAGAACTTAGTAAGAACGGTCTATTTATGTATTTATTGAACAATGTATTTAAAATAAATTGTGTCTATCGTATAAAAATAACAAATAATACTAAAAAAAAAAAAAAAAAAAAAAAAAAAAAAAAAACCTTGTGAAGGCAGAATTTCTCTTGCCCTCACAATAAAATATCTCATAGAAGTTCCCAATTCTCTTGTATATACAATTCTTAACTATAATTTTCATTTAATGATATGGACAAATAAATTAAACCCTTTACAGATCATGGCGACTATTTTTGTGTACACGGAAAGTGAGGAGTTCAACTATGCAATACTTGCATCCAAGCAGAATAGGTCTAAAGAGGCATTGTCCGAACCAACATAAACAACAAACAAAAGACAGAAACAAGGCGTAATAGGCTACTCAAAGAATACTAGAAGCCACGAAAGTTCGCATTAGCTCCGGCTTTGTTTAAACGAACCGGGAAAAATTGTGATATAATTGTTAGAGAATTGTTATATTCTATACTACTAAACAACTATCACTACACCACCAATTCTATCTCTAAATAATAAATCGACACCCCGATTTTTGTGGAATGATATAGCACACTATTATACCAACCCACATGACCACTACCGTTACTCGAAACAAAACAAAGATTGACTTGAACTTACATCTTTAAACTCTCTTCCAACTTACCATTGACTCCCATACCTCACCTATGCCGCACTTTAACTCATGGTCTTTAGAAATAAAAGAATTCAGATAACTACTCCTTTCACTATCACTGTTATTAACTCGTGTTTCACAAGGCGTTAATTACAAAGAATCACATATATATACTTAAATATTACTATATATATTGTATATTAACTAACTATACTAATACCCATTCACGTATATAATATATATTATATATATAATAATCTATCATTAATATATATATAGTATATGATACCTATAATATATTTATTGAAATATCTTGCATACCAATTAAAATATTTCTCGCCCTACCGCTAACTATACATCTATAAGGTACTATATCGATATCCTAATCACTGATACTACTATTATAAACTAGTAATATATATAAAGCAATATGAATACCTCCTTAACTATATACTACCTCACTAGATACTATATACCACCACCCAATAAGCTCACAAAATAAACCCTACCCCATTATAAATAAATTATATATATATAACCTATATTAGACTACTCATTATATCACTCAATAACGTAGCCAATCATTAGGTAACACCTCACCCAAAATGAAAACCACCATATTTGGCATCCATATTCTATAAACAAAAATCTCGTAATCGACGATTAATGAGAAGAGAGAGAGGCAGACCAGAGAGAGACCCCGACGAAAAGGAAGGAAAGCCCCGGCAACAGGAAGAGAAGACAGAGACCGAGAGAGAGAGAGAGAGAGAGAGAGAGAGTAGAGAGAGAGAGACGAGAAGAAGAGCAAGAGGAGAGGAAGAAAGAGAAAAGACAGACGACTGAACGACCGAAGATCGGAGAGAGAGACGAGAGGAGAGAAAGAGAGAGAGAACGAGAGAAGTAGAAAGAGAGACGAGAAAATAAAGAGGAGATGAACCCACGAGAACCAGAGAAGACGAGAGAGACACGAGCCAGAAAGAAGAAGAGAGAGATAGAGAAACGAAAGAGAGACGAGAGCAGAGAAAGAAGGGAGAAGCGAAACACGAGAGAAGAAAAAGAAGAGCGAAGAAGAAGATTATTCCACGCGAGCCTAGAAAGACTTGAAGCCGAGCCTCAATTTTCCGTCATATTTTTTCTATGTAAATTTCACAACCTGTCTATACTTTGACTCTAATCTTCTCCTTCTGCGCTGAACACCGCGAGGCGAGGGCTTCTGACCTCAACACGCTATATTGCTCATTTTAGAAGACGAAATTTACTATTGTTAAATATGATAAAACCATACTAAGATGTTGTTAATTGCAAGTATTTGATAAAAAACTATTAAATTTATTATTAATGGAAAAACGTCCAAGATAAAAAAGGCAATAATTTTGAGTACTTGATTGATGACTCTACGCCACATGAAACAATAATAAAAATAATAATATAAATACATATATATATATAATAAATATATAATAAATATATAATATATATAAATATTATATTAATATTTAAATAATTAAGATATTATAGGTAATTATTTTGATTAATGAAAAAAATTAACTAAGAAAAAAATTAAATATATATATGAATATATTTTATATTATATCTTCCTCTCATCTGTAAATAATAATATACCTCGCTACCATTAAAATGTGTTTAACGAATAACATTTTGATCGGAAATTGTATTTCAAATGGAAAAAAACTCATTTGAATAAAACTATTTTGCATAAAAATTTTTAAACTAAGCCTAATACCTAATTAATATGGTTTGCTTTACTTTAACAACTAAAAAAAATAATTTCTCGGACCATGTGTAAAGAGGATGTTGAAATTGGTTACAAAAAGTCACTGATTGTTATTTTTCTTCATTAAATTTTTAAAAAAGGTCTTTTTGTTTTTCTCTTTTTTTTTTTTTTTTTTATTAATCTTTCAAATCTTTCCACACCTTTTTTCGGCATTTCTTTTGCCCACAATTTTCCCCTTTAACACCTCATCTATCTATCTATCTATCTAATCTATCTCATCTTATCTATCTATTCTATCTCTCTATCTCTTCTATCTCTATATTCTTATATAATATATATATTTATATATATATATATATATATATATTATAATATATATATATATAATTTATATATATATATATATATATATATTATATATATATATATAGAAAGCTAGATATAATTTTTTTTTTAAATTTAAAAAAATTAATTCTACAGAAATTGATAAATCAAATATCACGTAAGCAACACAAATCAAAATTTTGATAAAAAAGGAAAAGAAAAAAAGAAATTTTAAAATACAGGTTAAAATGAATAAGTAATATCTTTCCATTTATTTTCTGCGAGTTTTTAAAATTATCCATTTACAATGTTGGTAATACATTAAAGCCACTATATATATATATATACTATTTATATAATTATATAATATATAACTATATATATATATATATATAAACTTATATTATATATTAATAATATAATATATATATATATATATATTATATATATAAATATAATAATATATAATAATATATTTAAGAAAGATTATATATATCCTATAAATACTTATATATAACATATGCTATATACTTATTATACTAACATATATAATATATATATCTATATATATATATAAATTATGAAATTTAAAATTTAAAGAAAAATTAAAAAATTAAATTAGTTTTGAATGTTTTTATCCATTGATAATAATATAAGTAATAGTTATATATACTTAATACTACTTTCTACCTACTTACTATAATAGACAATGATTTTTTTATTCACCAATTATTGTTTGTTTTAAAATATTGCAATAATAGAAACAAAGTAAGGTTTCGATGCTGAATCTTCACTTAAAGTTGATATAACTAGGGATGGCACGAAAAAAATCAAATGAAAAAAATCAATTGATTTTTTTTTTTATAAAAAAAAATCATGATTTTTTTATATTTTTATTTTTATATATATAGATATATAGATTTATAAATATATATATATATATATACTATAATAATACATATAATATATAATAAACTATTATATTATATATAATATTTATATATATATATATACTATATATATAGTATATATATATATAGATATATATTATATATATATATATATATATATATAACTATTATCCATACATCCATCTTCATATACTAGTAAATATAATATTTCAAGTATAATAAAAATGAACGATTGCTAATAACTATTTTTACTTACAATTAGAAATGAGAAAATTATATCGAAGTATATATATTCATGAAGTTTTTAATATATTTTAATGGAATGGGAGTCTCGATAGGCCCATCTGCCAGCTGCAGCTCCTAGGCCCTATTTTATGAATGTTTATAGCTAACCAAAGGAAAATTTAGTATAAACAAATTTTTTTATTTTATTTCACAGTTACTTACTCTCCCTGATTTTCCATTTTGATTTTTATTAGAAATGAAATAAATCACTTAAAAAAATATAGGAAATAGCTATATCGAACTTAAAAAAAGTTTGTTTACAAATTATATTTCGCGTGACCGTCACGAATCTGAAAAAATAAAAAAAATAAAAAAAATTACCAACCCTGATAAAACATCAAATCCTTTCAGATTAACGACGAATATCCCTATATCTACTTTCAGATATCTGCGTCTGTTTTCAGATATTTTCATCTACTTCTTCAGATATCTGGATCTGTATTCAAATCTGCATCTATTTTCAGAATTTTATATATACTTTCATATATCTGCGTCTGTTTTCAGATATATCCATCATCTTCTTCAGATATCTGGATCTGTATTCAAATCTGCATCTATTTTCAGAATTTTGATATATACTTCACATATAAAAATTTCAGAATAACTAGCATGACTGATATCTGCGTATCTGGTTTTCAAGAATATAGTCCATCAAGTCTTCAGATACTCTGCACTGCAATTAATTCTGCGATCTCATTTAAAGAATTTTGTATATACTTTTATATATCTGCAATTATATATCTGCTTCTGTTTCAGATATCATCCATCAGCTTTCTTACAGATCCATCTGGATTGCTGATTTATAATCTTTCAATCTAATTTATTCAGACGTTGATAAATATACTTTCCATATATCTGACCAGCTGTTTGTTCAATGCGATTCCGATCAAACCTGTTCTCTACAAGATCATCTGGATTTGTATTCCAAAGTCAAGATGAAAATCTAATTTTCAGAATTCTGCTATTAATTATTTCAATAATTAAAGTTATAAATAGAGAATATTCAGATATCTTCATCTATTTAGATGCAAATTTACATATAATCTCAGTTTTTTTGCATCGGTTTTCAGATATTCGCATCTATGATCATATAAGCAGAGGTGAGTTGCCAAATTTTTAACAAACGGTTCTCTGCTTTGTCATAAGAGTTAACTACCAGTTCGCAAAATCGGTTCTCAGAACCGGTACCAGCTCACCACTGCCTATAAGTATTCGTTAATCATCTTTTGATCTTATTATCGAAACGTTTTAACATGCTTCTAGTCAAAAAAAATAAAATTAATAAAAAATAAACTAAAAAAAATTGGGAAATAAAAATTAAATAAATTAAATATAATAAACAGTTTATTAATTACCGTTAATTACCATTATCATTAATTAATGGAATATTAATAAATATATAAAATATATTAATGAAATGTCACGAATAATTAATACTTTAAATAACCTAAAGGTTAGTTTTATTTAATTGACTATTGTAAAAAAATAATTATTTTTATTTTAATAATTTTAAATGATAAGATCGTTTCTCTTTCTTTAATTAATGACAAACAACTCTGACCAGAAATATTTAATAAAGCAGAGTAACGTTATTACAAACTGAAAAAGTAGGTAACACGCACGCACACACATACACACACCCTCACACATACAGTGTGTATTTTGTGTTTATGTGCGTGTTGTTTTGTTTTTGTGCTTCTTAATAGAGAGCAATTTTTTTAAATTAAGAAAGCATATTCTCTTCAAAATATTTAATGTCAATTCGTGCCGCAATAAACAAATGTCCAATCTCTTCATTAGTACGTAATACAACCCAACGTATAAATTAATGGTCAAACTCGCTCTCAAGAGAAGCCACCATACTATTAGAATTACCCTTAAACTTCGAGCTGAAAAAAAAGCCAATTTTGAAATCAAATTGCCTTCAGGAATCAAATTCATGCAACAATTAAACTTAATTATAACAAAAAAAAAAAAAAAAAAAATTTTTTTTTTTTCTTTTTAGTTTTTTTTTTCGCAGATAACAGATAACTTGTATGGTTATTTAAGGATTATTTATGTGCGATAAAAATAATGGTGAGTCGGAGACCATGGGGGGAGGAGTTGATGGGCATATATATAATTCTTTATTAAGATATAAAAATAAAAAATAATTAATTTAAGTGTTAAAGAAAATAGCAAGTAAATTAGATTGAGCATAGACCTAATATGAAAAGAGAGAAATAAATATGTTTATATATCATTTAAAATAGCTTGTTTTTTTTTAAGACCTACTAAAAAAATATTTCTACAAAAGGAAAAGTGCAAAGAGAAATATATTTTCAATCCAAATTCTATCTTCAAAATATATATTATTATTCTATTATCTTATTATTATATTTAATTATCATTAATTATTTAGACAAGATACATTATATTATATCTATTATACATTTTGAATGGTATCCATTATCAGATTATTATTATTATTATTAGTTATTATTATTTATTATTATTATTCATTATATTATATTAAGTATATTTACGTAATTATTATTAATGATGTAATTATATAATAATATTATTATTATTACGTTTTTTTTTAGAAAAAAATTTATGAAAATTTCTTCTTATATATTTTGAACTGCCCATTTTGCTCTTTTTTTTCAGCAAATGATTGGTCACTAGATCGATTCCTAAGTTGCTCTAACCTTTCATTCAAAATTACCAAATTACCAGCAACAGTAAATTTTTATATTGGACAAGAACCTTATACGAAAATCTTGTAGCCAAAAGGAAATTATTGATTGCCGTTCTTGCAAAATGACTTGGTCACTAGACTTGATTCTTAAGCTTTCTCCTAGTCTTTCATACCTATAATGAATATCACCGTCAGTTGAGAAAGAAATGAACGTTTTTTTTTATAGTATGACGGCACCAGGAAAGTTTTGCCGTCCGGTTAAGCAGTTACAAATTAGAGATAAACACTTTTCCCATCCCATCCTTTCCCCTTCCTTCAAACTCCTCTGAAGAGCAAAAAAAAAAAATTAAATTTTCAAACCAAGGTTAAAAAAAAAGAAGGGTAAAAAAAAATAAATTTATAAACATAAAATAAAATAAAGTTCATATAAGAAAAATTAAATGAAATATAGAATATGAAAATTACTTTAACAATAAATAAAAAATAAGGTTTTGGATTTAAAATAAAATGTATATAAATAAAATTTATTTAATGGAAATTACTTCTAATTACTCCGTATACTACAGGTAATAAAGGCAAAGAGTCTCTAAAATTAGAGACATTGGGTTAGAACCTGATTATTATTACGTATTACAACTACCATAAGAACATCAATAACTAATAATAGAAAATACTATCACTTCACACTATAATTAATAATAATGACTTATCAGAAAAAAAATTTGAATTTCTCATTGAATTAGGACTATAACATTTCAACTGTCAAGGAAATTTTAGAGAATAGACAAGGCAGTTTGTACAAATAAATAATTTAATTAAGTATTTAAGTATTTTCCAGAGCTTTCAAGAAATAATTTAAAAACAACAATTAACCAATCATCATTAAATAAATAAATTAACTAAAAATAAATAAGTAAATACCATAAAAATAAATAATAATATTTTAAATCTGTAATAAATAATTAAAACTAATTAATAATAATAAATAATAAATAAAAAATAAATAAATAATAAATAAATATATGACATAATAAATTATTATCTAATAATACAATTATTAAAGAATAAATCAATTTGTTTTAATTTATTTTTTTAATAAATAAAATAATTTTCTAAAATATTAATATATTATCGATATTACCACATCACATAATAGTTCACATTTCGTTCACGTTCAAAAGAAAACCATAATAAAATAATAAAGATAATGAATAATAAATAATATAATAAATAATAAATAATAAATAAATTAAATAATAAATAATAAATAATAAATAATAAATAATAATAAATAACTAATAGATAAATTATAATTTAAATTAAAATTAAAAAAAAAAAACAAAAATCTAATTTAAAGAACTCAATACACCAATATCATAGATATGATTAATATACTTTCTTTTTTTGCCTAAAGATTTCAGATAAATAATAAATAAATAAATAAATATTATAAATAAATAAAGTAAATACTAATAAATTAACACAAATAATTTTGGGAAAGAGTAATACAAAATAATATAAATAAAAAACTAATAAAAATAAATGAGGAAAAATTAATAGACACAAAATAAAAAATAAAACAGAACAAAATAAAACGATATAAAGAAATAAATAAAACAATAAAGCAAATGAAATTATATTACAGTAAATCCCTTTAAATAAAATAAAAAACAGTTGAGCTAAAAATAAAAAAATAACACACTTACAATACAAAACTCTACAAACTTTAATAAGTAAATGAAAGTCACAAAGAAGTAGCAAAAATAATAGCAAACACAGAATTGAACCTAAAAAAAAGTAATAAAATCTATAGGGAAAGTCACAAAAATAAAACACACAAGGAATTGAACTAAAAAGTAAACAAGAAAACAAAAAAAACTAGAAAAAGTCCGATACAATTAAAAAAAATACAAGCTCAAATAAAAATAAATAATAAATAAACCAAAATAAATAGATAAAATAAACCAAAATACAATAATAAATAAAACAATAATTTAAGTAAACTGAGAAAAACAACTACAGCACTACACACACACAAAAAGATAAATAAATTAATGAAATTATAAATAAAAAAGAATAAATAAAAATAAAAAATAATAATAAATAAAAAATAAAATAATAAAGAAAAATAAATAATTAAATAAAAAATAAAATTAATAAATAAAAATTATTAGATAATAAATAAAAATATAAAAGCATAATAATAAAAAATAAACGTAAAAAAAAATTAAAAAAAACTACAAATATAACAAAATACAACCTAAAACAAACACACACTCAAAATAAAAACAAAGAAAATAAACAACGAAATAAACTATAAGAAAATAAAAAATTAAATAAACAAATATAACACAAATAGAAAATAAAAATAAATTAAAACTAAATAAATTCATAGCAAACCTAAAGCTTGTAAGTTTTATAACTACAAAAAATTTACAATTACAAAAATCACACAATAAAATAAATAAAATCAAAAATTTAAATAAAAAAATAAAAATCATAAAAAATCAAATAAAAAATAAAATAAATTAAAAGAATAAATTAAAAATAAATAAACAAATAAATAGAAAATATGAAATAAGAAAATAGATAAAAAAATAAGATAAAAAATAATATAAAAAGAAACATGAATAAATAAATATAACACAAAAACACAAAATACACACAAAACCAAAATAAAAAATAGGAAAAAAATACTCATTTCAAAATAGAAAAATAAGCGCAAACATAGAAAAATAACAATTAAAAATAAAAAATAAAAATAAAAATAAAAAATAAAAATAAAAAAATATAAAAAATTAAAACATATACAAACCTATAAGAATTGCAAAATAAAAAATAGAAAAATAAAAAATGAAAGAAAAAATAAATCAGAATAAAAAAATAAATAAGTAAATATAGTAATTAAATAAAATAAAGATTAACAAAATAAATAAATAAATAAATTAATATAATAAATAAATAATAAATATGATTGCAATAAATAAATAAAAGAATAACAAAATATAAACTCTAAAAGATAATAAAGAAATAATACCTAATAATAAACATAATTATAAAATGAACTTTAATCAAAATCAATCACATCAAAATAATAATAATTAATAATATAAATAAGAAATAAATAAAATAATATTATTAAAAATATTAATTAATATATAATAAAATATTCATAATTTAGAAAAATATATAATGAGTAATTTAAATATAAAATAATGGCACTAAAATAAAATAAGTTACAAAAATAAAAATAAAAAAAATACTAAACATCAATAAATAGATTATAATATATAATAATTAACTAACCTTTATGCATAACAAATAATATAGATAATAATAATAATAATAATACTCATAATAATATTAATAACCATATTTTTAGTATTTATTATAAATTCACTCCTGTATAAATAATAATATAGAAATTAATAAATAAAAAAAACATGAGTAATTAAAGATAAATAATAATTTAATTCAAGAGTTTAAATAGAACTAAATAACATATAAATAAAATAAATATAATAATAATATAATAATAATAAACATAAAATAAGTTAAAAAATGAATAATAATTAGATAAATAAATATATAATAATAAATAATATCAATAATAATACATTAATAACATATAGATAATAATAATAATAATAATAAATTAATAAAAAATAAATAAATAAATTAATAATAAATAATAATAATATATCAATAAGACTCAATAAAATAATATAAATAATAATAAAATAATAAAATAAAAAATATAAATAATAATAATAGATAAATAATAATAATAAATCAAAAAATAATAATAATAATATAACAATACATGAACCAATAATATAATAATAATAAATACAATAATCATAAAACATTTTCATCAAATTTGAAGTAATGTGCCATGAGAATAATAAAAAAAATGAATAATATAAAAATGCCACTCACTCATAAAATCTACTCACACACTACATAATTAAATAACACCCAAATAATATTAATAGCATAATAATTATACAATAATAAATACATAATAATAATAACAATATCAATAATAATTAAAACTAAAATAAAATACATAATTTAATAATAATACTAATAAATATAAATGATAAATGAAACAATCAAAATAATAATATTACCAAAGATAAAAACCGTTTTTAACAATTATAAAAAATAAAACCATAACTTTAAAGACCAAATCCAAAAAAATAAAATAAAAATATAATAATAAAAACACAAATAACAAAATTAAAACTAAAATAAATCAATATTAATTTCAACTAATAATATATAAAACCATGAAAACATATACCATACGCAAAAATCAACTAATAAACAATGCAATATATCTTTTATTATTTATATGTTTACGAACAAATATAAATAAACATAATTAATAACTAAAATAAATTAATATAAATAAATAATACACCTAATAACTCACATAAAAAAAAAATTAAAACAGTAATAATAATTATAACCGCAATGAGTGATAAAAATTACTTAAATTATTATTTATTATAATCTTAATATTATATAACTTATGTAATTATTATTCTCATTATTATTATTAATCTAATATTAAATTATTATTGGTGGTGGGGGTGGTAGTAGTAGTAGGACTATGGTTAGTAATAAATACCAGTAGTATGATAGTAGTAGTAGTATCTGTACTAGTAGTAAGGACATTTATAGGTGAGATTAATTATTTTTTTTTTTTTTTAGAAAAAGTTCACACCTCTGGGGCATAGCCCTATTCTAGGAGGGACATTAATAGGGTGAGCATTAGTAGTAGTAGTAACAGTTGTATTAAACTAGAGATCTCTATATATATAAAGAAGAAATTATACTAGAAGCCTGTTTTTTTTTTAATGTTATTAATACTCAAATAATTTGAAAACGAATAACTTTAACATTTAAATAAGATCGTTTGCATACGTTTGAGATCGCTTGTCGCTACATAAATTATAAAATAAAAATTATTTTTGAGAAACTTTCTATTTTTATAGTCATTTGGGAAGCCAATATCTCTCAACTCGGCATTCATTTTGAATTGTAAATTCTTTATATCTTTTGGATAAATTTTGTGGCCTAGATTAGCAAGTTCTGCCTGCTTTTGAAACGCTGAGAAGTGTGAACTGAGAAACTGTGACTATGTTACATCCACGTGATTTCATTGGTTGAAACATTGAGTCTCTCCTTTTCGTTGGATCTTTCTAAATGACAGGCGTGTCTCCTTTCCTGTATTTTAATAGTAGAATAAATTTCGGGAATTCCTATGAAACCGATTAAATTTATTTCTTTTCTATTAAAGAAAAATAACTTTTAAATAAACCGAATTCAATTCTAGTAAAAAGGGAGTTTTCCTTAGTAAAGAGTGAGTTTTCGTTGGAATAGTCAACTTCATGGACAGTTTATAGGTTATCGTTTCCGAAGTCATAGATATTCTAGAAGGTATTTTTATAACAGGTTTTTT
>JABUQX010061095.1:0-7500 GCA_015478945.1 Trachelipus rathkii | reverse complement strand
ATTCATTGTATACATAATATTTACATAATGTTTTTATTGTCCCAACTCGCGATTCTCCAAACAAGGAGTATGCTCGTATTGTTCGGATTGTTCGACGTAGATTCGCAAGCGAACGCCCTGCGTGCGTATAGCTTGTGCGTATCAACGAATGTTGCTCGCGCTACGGTTGTTTTCACGAAGGACGTTATCAGCCAACTATGTGTAATACTTGGGACACTTAGATCGCCTGACCATTGCCGGATGGAGTTTATGCTAAGGTACTTCGCCACTGCAATCGTGCCCAAGACTTTCGGTATTTTTACGCAAACCCGTCATCGAGTGTACGTAGAGGGTTGCCGAACTTGCTGCTCCACATTCAGCAATATGGAGAAACACTCGGCGGATGTAGCCAATGGAATTTCATTTGAACGTGTACAGCATCTTATTGCCCATCGAAGGACGTCGAACGCGACTCTGTGAATGTTCATCGGTCGCAGTATAAAGACGAACAGACGTTGCCCAGAGTCGGTGCGTGTGACGGACGAAGCAATCTTCAGTAACGTGCACTACACGAGCGAACATAACGTGTGCTCAGGAGAATTCTTCATGCAATCATGAGCACCATTACAACACGAATTTAAAATTTAATGTTTGGCTTGGGATACTGGTCACAATCTTCCTCGGCCCATATTTTCCACGTGACCGCCTTTAAGCCCAAACTACCTTCATTCCTCCGAATAGGTTCGGATTGTCCCTTAGGAGTAGACCAGTGTTAAATTCTTAACGTCACATGTTGGTTTTTAAGTGGTATGGCTGCCCAGGCCGCTTTGCCGACACGCGCCGCACCTAGCTTAATACTAACTACCCTTTACGTGGATAGGTTGAGGAGGCACTGTTGCCTGGCCTCCACGTTCGCCGGACCTCACACCGTTGGATTTCTGGGCAATCAAAGGTGTCGTATACTCCACCCCAGTCAATGAAATTCGGGAACTGCAGGAAAGAATAAAGAAAAGCAATCATGTGCAGACATAACAGCAAATGAATGCGTCGGCGACAATGTCCGTTTAACGGAGGTGGCGTGCATGCATCAGGGCTGGGGGGGGGCGCACTTTGAAACCACGATTGTAAACCTTTATTTGTTGTATTTATTAATGTCCTAAATAAAAGATATGTAACTTGTGTTGTTTATGGGAATCTTGTGTCGCATACCGTATTCCACCCTCTTAGGTTGGCTTATCGCTAATAAACTATGTAACGAGTTAACGAAACATACACGTATAGAGTATTATGCTCTATTTTCCGATTCACATGTATCCGCATATGAAATGCGCGTTTCTTCTGGAAACCCTCTATATATATATATATATTATATATATATATATAATAATATATATAATATAATAGGTATATATATATATATAAATATTATATATATATATATATATAGTATATATATACCGTATATATATTATATATATATATATATATAATATTATATAATATATATATATATATAATATATATATATTATATATATTATATATAAAATATATACTATTAAATATAATACCATATATATATTATATATATATATATATAATATATATGTATATAATATATATATATAATATATATAAATATATATATACTGATATATATATATTACATATATAATAAATATATATATATATAATTATATAAATATATATTATATATATATATTATATATATATAAAATATATTATATATATAATATATATATATATTATTATAGTGTACAATAACAAAAGCCTACAAGATCCAACCAAATTTAGGAAAATGAAAAACTGTCATTTATCAAAGGCGTGTAAATGTGAAAAATCAAATAATGAGGAAACAAAGGAAGAAAGTGTTAGAACGTTTCGGTAATAGTGGGAACAGTTATATCTGAAATTATAAAACTAGACAGACAATGAATGAGAATGTATGGAAGTACGAGTGACAAACCATCATCAAAGGAGAAAATATGCGACAAAATAAACTAGAAAAGCAATGACAACTGTAATAGCGATAAAATAAGGAGAGTGAAAGTACACAACACAAGGGTCTGTACCTAGACATAACGAAATATAGTGTCGATATAGACGTGTTACATCTTATATAGTAGATTTAATTTCCTAAAAACTTAAAAATTACATCCGATCAAAAGTGCAGAGTTTCGGTTAGAACATACTAAAGGCGGTCATCGTAGGAAACAGAGTTAATTGTAGGAAAGTGTTGCTACTTTGTCTCTTTAAAGCAGAGCGTCCTATCAAGAGATTAACCGAAAAAGATGAACGAACTTGTCAAAATGTACAGGAGGGATTTTCCTTCGACATAAGGTACCTGTGCGTATAATTAGTATGGCCAATTCTTCTAAGTCGTGTCAGTGTTATCTCCCGTTGGCGACTCAAGGGAACTGAGAGACCAACTTTTCACGAGAGGTTTCACCAAACGGATTTTAATACCTCGAAAGTTATCCCTCCAAGTCTTGCAAGCAGTTCTTGAAACCTCCTTTAATGTGGGCGTAGTATGGTTGCGGGGAGAAATCCCAATCGGAGCTCTTGAGGGAAGTACGTGCCGTTAGATTTTCGGGAGGAGGCTGCATGAATTGCTGCTCTATCTGCTAGCTCATTTCCCGCAACCTCAAATGAGAGGGAACCCAGCATAGCTGCAAAGTTTTCTTCCGAGTGTGAGTCGGCCATATGCATTTTTGGAAAATATAGACCATGAGATTCCGAGATGATCGATTCTGAATAGCTAGTTTTTTTTAAGAATCCGGGAAGATAAGTGAACGATTCGGCCATATATTAGAGATTGCAAGTAGCAACGTAAAGTTACTCTGCAGTAAAAATAGATGAACAAGATGGCAGAGAGTGAGATAACGTGCAATTAGGAAATACGTCTGATGCTTCCATACTGTTCTTCGTTTTGGAGCCATCGGTAAAGACAGCAATAGAGTCAGCGGGAGTAGCATGGTTTGAATGAGTGGTTATTAGGGAAGGGTGTTCCTTGGATTTGGAAAATGATCACGT
The DNA here is from genome assembly GCA_015478945.1 of Trachelipus rathkii. Taxonomy (NCBI): domain Eukaryota; kingdom Metazoa; phylum Arthropoda; class Malacostraca; order Isopoda; family Trachelipodidae; genus Trachelipus; species Trachelipus rathkii. The sequence continues at coordinate 4,468 of JABUQX010061095.1, read as the reverse complement.
CTTCTTACATATCAGTGATGGTGGACGTAACCACAGTTCAATGGAATCGTCATAAAGTAAGACAAAAAAGCTCGGAGGGGGATGTGGAAATATCAAAGACATCGGCCACCACGGATGCAAATGTAGAAAATGTTGGGCTAAGAGCCACCATATCAAAAATAGGAGTGAAAACAGATGGTGTGAGAGTCCGTAGTCGTACATACACGGAACACATGAGGTGTTCCTTTCTCAAAGTCTCCACCCCACGTTCTCCTTTGTAAAGATCGAAAGAAGGCCTTCCAATCTTCGACATGGTCCAGGTCTATTAGTTTAGATTTAGATGTCTTGCCATATATTGCACAGCCGTAATCCAATTTTGATTTCACAAACGATTTTGAAGAACCCGAGTGTAGTCCTTGTTCCTGCGCCCCAAGTGGTAAAAGTTAGGTGACGATGATCCAGCGTTCGATGGCAGCACATTTTCAGATGATGGATATGGGGGGGGGGAGATATGACAATCGTTGGTCTAAAATCATACTTAAAAACTTACTGCTGTTCATTCAACCTTGATGGGAGAACCATAAATGGCCAATGATTTGATGTGTTCCTCTCTGTCACCCCGTCTGTTTATCCGATGAAAATGTACGGTCTTAGTTTGTTGTTCGGAGAACAGAAAACTCCGTCCATCATACTAAGTCGTCAGCCTATGTAAAGTAAGTTGTAGATGGCGCATCATATATGAGGATTTTGGTTTCAGAGATTTAAATCGCCAGATCATCAACGTAAAGGGAACATCGGACTGGGGCCGAAATATCGGAGACCACGCCATTCAAATCCAGTACAAAAAGAATCATACTGAAGACACTACCCTGTGGCACTACTTTCCAGCTTAACAAGGCATGCAAGGTTGTGTACAGGTTCGGATAAACAAGTTTTGAATATCGCAGTAGTAGTATCTTGCCTCTTTGTATTAAGCTCAAAGAAAGCAGAAATTATGAAGTTAGGTGTAAATAAGGTTGTGGAGGATGAGAAATAGCATAGGAATCACCTAAGATGGAATTAGAGGCAATTGACTGGGAGAGAAGTTCAGCTTTAGCAGAAGTTAAGACGGTTGTGAGGCCCAACAAATTTTTTGGATTGTAGCCAGAGGCGGGACAAGTTAATTAATTTTCTGTAAAATATTTTTATATTTTAATTGTAAGTGAAAATAAATGGCCCTGGAGTCGGAGCTGGGGATGAATAATTTTAAAATGAGAGCCTGGCAATTTTCAAATGATGGTTTCAGAGTCGGCAAAATATTTACTGGCTCCGCAGCCTTTGTTTAATTAAGTACAGATTTTTTTTTGGGTGGGGGGGGGGGGAGAAAGTTAAAATATGAAAAAGTGAGACTTTTATATAATTTTTTATATACTTAATTTGTTCAGTAAAAATATATATAAAAATGATACATCAAAACTTTATGATGTAATATGAGAATGAAAAAAGTAAAAGAGTTCAATAATTGTGAACTTAAAAAGTTGTGGATTTAAAAAAATTGCTGAAAAGTTTACAAGGAAAAAATTGACGTAAAATTGTTCAGTTATGCATCATTTTTTTATAGCATGTCAAATTTTATTTTAAAATTTATGAAATATTCGATACAAATAAAAGAAATTACGCGTTGTCAATCTAATGGAATAAGTAAATACCTACTTTTATGAGTGGATGTTCCATTAAAAGATCCTGTTCATCTTCTGTAAACATTGCTTCTGAAAGCGGTTTGGGAATGTGGTCCATTACTATTCCATGTGCTGTGCAGTAGTCCTTGATATATGCGCAATGCCCATAAAATTTTATATGATCTTTTACAGGGTCATCATCTACATCTATATTAAACAGCCCTCCTTTACAGTGAAAGCACATGACAATATCTGAAAAACCTTTGAAAAGAAAAAGAAAACAGGATATTAATTTTCATAGAGTCATCAGGAAAATATGCAATTAAAAATAGATGGGATTTGATTCGAGAAAGTTTAATTAGAAATTTAAACGTGTGCTATCTTAACCCATATAGTGTTTCCTATTTATGATTTGAAGATGATATCTCAATCTATGTTGCTGCGCAAACACTCTTATGTCCGATGTCCGGAATATGTTACGCGTGTGGTGCTGCAGTACTATTCGACGGATATAAATTCAAATAATTTTTCAATTTCGAGATTAGGTCTGCGTGTGGTATTACTGGCTCACTACAATTGGTATTAATAATATAAGATACACACTGACAGATTGGGAGAAAATGCAGACCAAATGAGGTCATCTCTATTCGATTTGTGAAGATGCGAAAAGTACACACCATTGCATTTGAGAAATGTCATTTGCTGAACATAAGTAAGCTAAATAATTTAAAGTTTCACGGTAATATATATTCTCATTTCATAAACCATCTTATATGTAATTTCCCATTTACCTTACTGAATCTGTAATTTGTAAATACTCTATTTTTCAGATAATTTTAAAATCAAAACTTCAAACCTGTGCAAACAAAACCTGCTTCTGCCAAACGTTGTACATTTGGTCTTTTGTTCGGAGGTAGATACACAAGGAAATAGTCAAATGTGGATAATCTTAAACCATAGTCTGCCAGAGCTCGTAGTTTCTTAAATCACAAGTGAGTTACTGCTATCAATCCTATGACTTTTAATTATAAACTTATTCATTTTTCGGTACTAGTTTGTCAAATAATAATAATAATATTATTTTTACCCAACCCTGCTACTTCGTTCGGCTGTTCAAGCACATATACAGGCTGTTATCTCGCTTCCCACGCCTATTTGCAAAGTTTTCTTCCCATCAACAGTTCTCAATATCTTATCGTACAACTCCTATTATGATGTAGAGCAAATAAATTAATATGATTAAGATAATATCAAATATATAATTAATAATTATATAATTAGCGATGTAACAGTATCCGGGTCCGGTCGGATATCCCTGCTATTTCAAAAAGTACGGCCGAATTTTTCACATAAGAAATTAGCATATTTCCTAAGCACCTTGAAAGTTATTCTACAGAATGATCCATTTATTAGTTCTAGAAATGTTTTGCTTTAATTTCGTATATAGCTTTAAGAAATGATGGTATATATCTATCTAATGGATGTATAATTATGAGGATTTTCTTTTATTTTCACTGAAAGATCCTTTTAGAAAAACCTTGCCGATTTGTAAAATTTAAAATTCATCTTTGAAATTATGCATCTTTATAGACTTTATAAATTTGCTTACAGTAGGACAACACGTTTGATATAATTATATAAGATTTTTTTCTTCAAACATGCTGTAATTTATTATAAATATTTAAAATATTATGATGAACAGAATATTCATGAAAAGAACAAAAAAAATTTATTAGCTAAAGGGCAAGTTCAATATTAACTAAAAAAAAATAGAAATTATGAACTAACCATGGAAAATGATTTCGTTTTTCTCTTCTGGAATTGCGTGCTTGACCTTAAACGACATAAATTCTTGTAGCATGTAATTAATTATAGATATTATTATTATAATATATATATATATATATATAATATAATATAATGTATATATATATATATATTATATATATATATATATTATAATATATATATATATATACTAGTATATATATATATATTAATATACTATATATATATATATAACTAATATATATATATATATATGATTATATATATATATATATATATTATATAATTATATATTATAATATAAATATATATACTATATATATATATATATAATATAATATATATATATAATATATATATATATATATATATATAATATATATATATATATATATATATATATAGTAAATATATATATATATTATATGATATATAAATATATATATATATGCTAAACATAATTTTTTTAAGCTATGCCTCTCTATCTATGTCCAAAAATAAAAATATTTTGTGTAGATTTTTTTTTTTTTACATTATCTTAGCCCGTAAAAGCGAAAATTTCCCAAAATTTTTAAAAAGTTTCTCTCCAATTGGGTAGGAAATTGCAAGGAGATAAGGACGAGGTTAAATATTTCTGGTTAGCGAACACGGGCTAATAGACCCAACGATTGCAAAACGATGGTATTACGCATTAGGGCGCCTCAATGTACATGGCTGGCCCAGAGGAAAAAAGATGTATTATGTAGAGAAATCCCTATAAGTGAGCTACCTAAATTTTTGTTGACCAGGCAGGTATTCACATTAAAAACAGGGGGGATGCGGAGGAGGACGAAAGATTGGAAACAAAGTGGACGGCGACAAAATGGGGCGCCAGCGGCCAGAAAAAGGGAAAAAAGAATTAGAGCGTGAAAGGGAGGGGGGCGGTGGAAGTGGGGTAAAGGGAAAAAGCGAAGGACTGAGGGAAAGGGAGGAACCGAGCGGCAAAAGGGCAAGGAAAAGGGACAAAAAATTCATTAAGGTCGAAGTGGCGATAAATTTGACGC